>CAHIKZ030000646.1:1170000-1245000 GCA_903632075.3 Acanthosepion pharaonis
CTTTTTCTTCATATAACTGAAGTCCAATATCAGAAGGAAAATTTTTTGAAGGGATTTTGTATGCAGTCATACTTTTCTATGTTCAATGACGGAAATAATAGTCGATGTTTTCGTCGAGCGCTTACAGATGGGTAGCCATAATAGGGATCATTTCTTTAATGTAGGTAGTACGTATCGAAGAGTACTGAAAAGAATTATTTGAAAAAAAAAGTTTAATACTTATTCATTTATTCTAATACTAACTCTGTACCATCAATACATCCACGCGCACACATACGTGACAATATTTCGCGGCACTCTTAACAGGATCGCGCGGCACACTAGTAGACCGCGGCATGGAGATTGAGATTCACTGATCTATAATGTTCACGCAGGGAGCCTACAGGCGCTATTATCACACGAGGAATTCCTAAATAGGGAGATAATGCGTCTAATTCATCGTTCCCCATTACAAGAATCTGTCGTCAGTTTGCCTTGGGTAGAGAGACCTCGTTGTGTGCTTACCCCGGATAATAAAGCTTGAATTGGGCGAGGCTTTGAACTGGGTGATTCAAAAGAGCTTTGGTATCACAAAAAACGTCCTTAGAGCGGTTTCGTCAGGATTTAGACATGCCCCCATACAAGGTGCTATTAATCGAAGACATGAAGGTCGACAGATTACCAGCGATACAATTCAGTTTTCACCATAAAGTTTTAAGTTGAATTAGGCGCGGTGATAGAGCTTTCAAGATATGGAGACATGACTTTGCATGTTGCTACGTAAGGAGCTGCTTGGTCGCTTAGGTAACTGCCTATATGCAATATTCATGTTGGTTGGTTTGACTTTATTTAGTGGCATATCAACCTTTATGGGGTTATTTAATGCTGAAATCTAAATATTTTGAACACGGCTTCAACTAAGTATATTTTAAACGTAATTGTATGTCTTCAGCTATAGATAAAATATATTGATTTTTTATTTTTTTTATTTTTCACTATTTCCCCATCGCTGGGATCCTAACAGGTGCTACCACACCAGGTCAGGGAGAGGACCTGAGAACAACGGCAATTAAGATTGTTTCATAATGTAAGCAAGCATGAAGCTATATTGACGAAGGCATTTAGACATACTTTGCAACTTAATTACGAAAAAAGACAAGAAAGAGATTTGGAAATTTCTTTTTTATTATTACAATATTCTCTATTATTGTTCGGAAGTAGCAAAAATCTAAGAATATTAATGACAGAATAACTAATAATGTCTTTCGAGTATTTGGTTATCATGTAGTGCCTTGATATTCAGGATGCACTCGTTTTCCATGAAGGAAATTAATATTAATATGCATGAAGCATTTGGTAACCAAATAGGAAAGAATATTTACATATTAGGATTCATTTAGTTATCAAAATCAAAATGGGAAATCAATATTAATATTTATACGTTCTTTGTATAGATACAAATATTTAAGTAAATGCTCTGTTTATAATAAACAGTATTAACAACATTTACCGGCCTGAATGTCCGAGAAATTTTCATAGAAAATATGCGTCCTTCGGCAAATGTTGTTCATACTGTTTATTATAAACAGAGAATTTACTTAAATATTTGTATCTATAAAAAAAACAAAACAAACTAAAACCATAAAATGTCATAAAATAGTTGTCGGACTTTGTCCATTTCATAATATTAATATGTAGGAAGCATTTGATTACCATGTAGGAAGCATTTGATTACCATGTAAGAAAAATAATATTAAAATATAGCAATCATTTAGTTACCATCTATGAAATGAATATTAATATGCAGGAAGAACCTGGTTAACATGTAGAAAAATCGATATTAATATGTAGGAAGCATTTGTTTACCATGTAAGAAATGAATATTAATATGTAGGAAGCATTTGGATACCATGTAGAGAATGAATATAATATGCAGGAAGCATTTGTTTTCCATGTAGGAAATTAATATTAACGTGTAGGAAGCATTTAGTTACCACGTAGGAAATGAATATTAATACGTAAGAAACATTTTGGTTACCAGGTAGAAAATATATATAGAAAGCATTTGGCTATCATGTATGAAATGAATATTTGTATATAGGAATTATTTCGTTAACATACAGGAAATGAATATTAATTTGTAGGAAGTATTTGGTTAGCATGTAGGAAATAAATATTAATATACAAGAAGTATTTGGTTAACATGTAGGAAATGAATATAAAAATATATGAAGCATTTGGTTCCCATGTATGAAATGAATATTAATATGCAGGAAGTATTTGGTTAACATGTAGGAAATCAATATTAATATGTAGGAAGCATTTGGCTACCATGTAGGGAATGAATATATTATGTAGGAAGCATTTTTTTATGATGTTGGAAATTAATATGTGGGATGAATTTAGTTACCATGTAGGAAATAAATATTTATTTGTAGGAAGCATTTTGTTACCATGTAGATGAATATAAATATGTAAGAGGCATTCAGCTAGAATGTATAAAACGAATGTGGGATGTTTTCTTCGATTCGCGGGAAATAAATAGGTTTGATGTGCTGAGGATCGAACTCACTGCAGTAACAATCATTTGTGAGTTTCGCTAACCACAGTTCCACGACACCATCTTCCGTTTATTGAGACTTTCTTTCCGTTTTTCTGAGTAAAAACTGATAGACGAACATAGGAGAAACGAAAGAACGTAGAGCTTTCGATGATGAAAAAAAAGGAACAGAAACAGAAACAAGGAAAGAGGTAATGAATGAGAAATAATCGAAAACGAAAGTGAAACTAACAGAAAAAAATATTTTAAAAACAAAAGACAAATGAAATAAAGAAAGACTAAACACTCAAAAAATGAACGGATATATATTAAAAGAATATTCAACAACCTGTAAAACAACGTCTGTAAAATATTCAGTATAAATAGAAAGTGGGGGCAAAGTTTGAAGTAATACAAGATATCAACATAAGACATGGTATACTGTGATTTATAACTTCCATTTTAAGTAGAAAGCCATTGGCAAAAGAGAATTTATAGCAAAAGAAAAATCACACATCCCGTCTCGTCAGCTTTCGTTCGTTGCGTTCATTGATGTTATAAAACGTAGGCCATCAGTCATTTCTAGGACATTACTTGTTACTCGTGGGTCAGCGCACAAACCAAGCATGGAACACTGGCTTCGTTTTAAGATTATGACGAACAAAGGCAATGTTAGCCTTTAAAACAGATTTGAAATCAGAATCTTTTCGTCGGTACAAAAACTTGGTAAAAATGGGGAAAAACAAGAAAAAAGAATTAAATGAATTTTTTTTTACGCTATTAAAGAAACAACGAGTGAAGGAAAAATTTATGTGAAAATTGATTATTTTGAAAAATTCATTCGTATCGTAAAGCCAAAAATATATTATTGAAATGGAAGAGATGAAAAATTCGTAAAAGAAAATATATTTTAAAAGTGGAATGAATTTCTAGACAAGAGAAATAGTTAAAGAAAATTTATTGAATTTTTTTATTTATTCGAGGGGAACAAATTATATAAAGGAATAAGAAGGAAAAATATAAGAAAATGACAAGCAGTTGAAAATCGTAAAAAAGAAAGACAAAAAAATGAAGAAAGAAAAAAGAAAGAAAAGATTGTTAGGGTATATGGAAATAACGACACGAAACAATGTCAAGAAAGAAAGAAAGAAAGAAAGAAAGAAAGAAAGAAAGAAAGAAAATGCTGTCAGGATTTTGAAGGTATACTTTTAAATGCAATCAGTCTATCTTCAGTAAGAAAACTGACGCTACATAATCTACTTATTCCTCTTCGATTTAGCTTGGTTAATATACAAAAAGTTATCTACTTCGTAGCTGAAGTAGTTAAGTATTTCCCAATGTCCAAGAAAAGGTAGGACTTCCAACAAGACAATCAGATACGTTGTCCTCACTTAAAATATTGTAAAAAAAATTTTGAATTTAAAAAGAAAAAATTAAAGAAAATTAAAAATATTAAAAATTTAATTAAAAAACTTTAATTTTTAAATTAAAAATTTAATTTAATAATTAAAGATCTATGCTACGCTAAGCTTATTTAATATCAAGAAAGAACAACGTTATATCATAAAAAGAAGGATATTGACTCTGTAACATCTACTTCTGATATGTTAAAGTAAGCTGGAATAATGATATTTGACCATTCTAACATTACTCCACTTTTATTCTTGTTTTGTTTTTCTATCGCCGCGCGTTTTATTTAACTAAGCATTAAAAGTACTGAAATTATTTCACTATGCAAAGAAGATCTGGGAAATTGGCTTTTGCAATTGATATTTTTAGTTTCAGTAAGTATTCTTTATTTCCATGTTTGTTGTTACACTCAAAACATTTCGGTCGTTTCAGGCGGAGATCTGGTTAACCCTAAGTTAAATTTCAAACCTTTATTCAATCGACGGGGGCTGGTTGTTCTCAAATTGATGATGATGTCTACAGATACCTCGTCATTAATTGTCCTTTCATTTTGTTCTTCACCGAACAATGCCCCAAAAGATTAAAGTGTTACATTCTGAATTTGACGGGATACTAATTGTGGGGTCAACTCTAGGCAATGTAATACGGATATACTCACTCGGTGAAAACAGGACGAACAGTAACGGATGAAAGGAGAATTAACCAAAATCAGGCATCCCTAGATATTGGCAGCGGAATGGGAACAATATATTCCTGTAGATTCCATGTATATTATCGGAGACATTTGAAGGTTGTGTGACGTCCCTGAACACAGACTTCGCTCGCTCCTCGCTGCTTCGTTCGGGTGTCGCCGCTCCAAACGTGACGTCCGCCTGTCGCGTCAGTCGTGTTGTCTCGTCCTGTGACGACCAACTGGCTTGGTATCGGTCGCGGCACCCAAATGTGACGTTCTAATTTTTTGGTGATTCGAGTTTTAACACTTCAAGTTGTTTGCTCTTTAAGAAATTGTTTTTTTTTTTTGTTTTTGTTTTTTTTGGGGGGGGTGTCTTCGGGCGAAAGTCGAAAAAAAACTTATTTTGGTGGTCTGGATCTAAGTCGCTCTTCAAAATAATTGTTCTTGGATTGAAGATGAGTCCGGAAATTGCGCGAATCTTGGTCAGCCGATGCGAGGCTTGCTTCAACTGAGCACTGGAGACTCTCTGCTGGAACTGATTTTCGCTCGCTGCGACTTCGCTTATATGGACGCCGACCAAAACCGGGGTGGGTTTGTCGGCGCCAGGGGTTCCTCAATAATTCTAAATACATATCCACTTCTTTTATTTTTGGTTAGGAATTTTCCACTTCTTCCATTTTTGGGAGCCTTCTCTTACTCCCACCTTCTCACCATACTTCAGAGGGGCGTGAACTGCCCTCCCCACTTCTTCGTAGCAACCTCTCATACCCATCCTCTAGGTGGGCGGCGACAGCCGGCGTGTACGATCCCGCGGGCTTTGCTTCAGGAAAAAAAAATATATCTCGCTAAAAAAAAAATTATTTTACCCCGGTCTCATCTGGACATCGTCAGTCAGATTATCGCTAATTATCAGAAAGGGTGGTCTATTTAACACGGCCAGACCGTCGCCTCGAAAATAAACATTTCTAGGTTTCCAGTCACTCTTTGGTGAACATTTCTGATAACATAGTTTTATTATCGCAGCTAAAGATGTCTTGTCAAAAGAAAAACGGTCAGTCGCCACCTCGTGTGCGGCTTTGACACAATTAATTTTTCATATCTATCCAAAGCCCTGTAGTTAACCTGTTTTTGTCAATTATCAAAATAACATTTTCAATTGGATTTTTCTTTGGCTAGTCGGTCTGTGGTTTGCTTAATCAGATGTTTTCCCGCATTAGCGGTTTGTTTATGTATCCCCGATAACACAGCCCGTCGCCAGAACACAACGATTCCTTTATCCACTTAGAATTTTTCTGCCATTGTAATGACAGTTTTTGCCATTTGCTACTTATCAAAATATCCTTTCTCCATTGTCTCTTAGTCGTGGGTGTCCTACTTATCATCCACGTTTGGGTTTCGCCTCTCTTTTCCTTTCTTTCCTTCCTCTCTTTCCTTTCTTTTCTTTTTGCCTTGGTAAATGGTGCCACAGTTGAAAGGCACAATCACTAAATACATGATAACCTATTCGAAACTATTTCATTTTTGGAAATGTTTGATTAGTTTAACAGCTTACGTTTATGAGACGGCGGCGGCGGCGGCGGCGGCGGCGGCGGCGGCAGCGCCTTCTTCTTCTTCTTCTTCTTCTTCTTCTTCTGTTGTTGTTGTTTCAGGAGTTGGACGATTATGGTTCTCTATATCGTCCTATCTCCTTGTCGGTATGACGATAAACTACATCCGGCAGCAAGTTGTAGCATCTGTTAGAGTCCCAGCTACCGGCAAATAATGAACCCCAAAACAAAAATTAACAGCACATATATATAGTAAAATGACTAACAATAAATTATATGATCTACAAATTATATATCTAAAAATCATACCATTACCCTGAAAGCATAAAATTACGTACAAAATATTTAGATTTCGGTATTAAATAACCCATAGGGGTTTATATGCCACCAAACACAATCAACCATATCTTCCTATCATTTGTAGCCCTGAGCAACGTTTGTATTTTTAAAAACCCTCCCCTCCATTCCGCCATCGATTCACAAAATTTCGTCGGGTAGGTGGCTGGCTACCTTCCAGTGTCTTTGTTGCCTTCGATATGCCATGTGAGGGTCAAATTCTCCAAACCTTCTTCCTCATTATGTGCCCAAGGAACTTCAACTGTCACGCATAATAATAAGTGTCCTTTTTATGGATGGAACGTATAAGCAACGAATAAGTGCTACGTTTAAAAGCTAATTTTTGGAAAATATCATCGCAATATTCAAGCGTTTTTTTTAGCATTAATGTAATATTAAACGAGAGTAACCAACAAAATATTTATTTTAAGAAATTGCTTGGGCTTTGGTTGAAAGGATTTCTGCCAGGAACATTACTGTAAAAGAAAAAGAGAATTCTGCTTTCATCCTTCGTTCTGGTAATGTTATAGAACACATATTGGATTGAGAGAAAAAGCCAAAAGAAAGAAAGAAAGAAAAAAATGAAAGATTGAAAAGAGGAAATGATAGAAGGAAAAATAAGCGATAACATATATACAATGATAGAGAATAAAATAAAAAATTAAAGAAAGAAAGAAAGAAAACGAAAATTAACCACATGACTATAAAGAGAAAAAAATGGAAAGGGAGAAACAGAGAAATAGTAATGAAAAGAGAAAAGAGAAAATGGAAGAATGAACTGAAATGAAAGAACAAGCGAAAAGAAAGAAAGAAAGAAAGAAAGAAAGAAAGAAAGAAAGAAAGAAAGAAAGAAAGAAAATAACTAAGCGAGAGAAACGGAATAGAATAAAAACATCCAAATAGAAGAAAAGGAATAAAAAGCCGAATAAATGAACTGAAAGAAAGAAAGAAAGAAAGAAAGAAAGAAAGGAAGAAAGAAAGAAAGAACGCAAATTAGCACAATGACTACAAAAAAAGGAGAAAAGGAAAAAAACAGCCAAATAGTAAGCGAGGGACAAAAGAGAATAAAAAAAAAATATGGTAGTAAAAAAAAGTAGTAAAAGAAAGAAAGAAAGAAAGAAAGAAAGAAAGAAAGAAAGAAAGAAAGAAAAGCTACTTGAGAAAATGTGAAAATAAATAGGGACAACGAGATTAAATCTGAGAAAAAGAAAAGAGGAAAAGAAAAGAATGAAAGCGTATTTGCATCGTCCAGGGACTTCTTTCCTGTCAATTCTAAGCGCAGACCCACTGTTCCATGCGGTTGCCCTTCAAAGTAACTGTAATGGGCGAAGCCATAACGTGTTCCGATCACTTTCACTTTCACTTTCACTATCCCTTGTAACGCAGAGCTTCGTGACTTTACATATCATTTGTCCATTTCATAAAACTTTCTCTCTTCTAGGCGCGCTTTTATGGGCGAAAGAATGAAGGGGACGAACTAGCCCTGACGGTTGTGTTTTCACCAGCTCGGTCATTGTCATTAGGGAACAGCTACACGAAGACGTCGACACGATTCCGTTCACACCTATCTTTCTCTCTTTTCCTCATTATTCCCCTCTTACTCTCTTTTTATTTCAGACTAATCTTTAATAATTTCTCTTTCATTGACTGATACTCATATTTATATCTGTTTGTATAAATTTCTTTCTTTCTTTTGTTCACTTGTTTTTTGGTTTTTTAGTTCAGCCCATTCTTTTTCCTTCTTTTTCCTTCTTTTTTCCCTTTTCTTACTTTATTTCTGTTTTTTTATTTCCTTCAGTTTTTTTCTTTCTCTTTTAGTTCCATGGTTCTTGCTTTATTTCGTTCGTTTTTTTCTTACCTTTTTACTCTTTTTTAATGGCCTTTTGTTCTTTCTTACATTTTTCTTTCTTTCTTTCTTTCTTTTTTTCTTTTATTTACTTATTCTTTATTATTTCAGTCCATTTAGCTTTTTCTTTCCATTTCATTTTCTTACTATTTGCCATTTTTTTCTCTTTTTTACTTCTATTGATCTTTTTTCGTTATTTTTTCCTTCCATTTTTAAAAATCCTATGGCTCTTTCTTTCTTTCTTTTTTCTTTCTTTCTTTTTTTCTTTCTTTCTTTCTTTCACTTTTTCTTTCCATCTTTACTCTTTTAAAGTCCTATGGTTCTTTGTTACATTCTTTCTTTCTTTCTTTTTTCTTTCTTTCCCTTTTTCTTTCCATCTTTACTCTTTTAAAGTCCTATGGTTCTTTGTTACATTCTTTCTTTCTTTCTTTTTTTCTTTCTTTCTTTCTTTCCCTTTTTCTTTCCATCTTTACTCTTTTAAAGTCCTATGGTTCTTTGTTACAGTCTTTCTTTCTTTCTTTCTTTTTTTCTTTCTTTCTTTCCCTTTTTCTTTCCATCTTTACTCTTTTAAAGTCCTATGGTTCTTTGTTACATTCTTTCTTTCTTTCTTTTTTTCTTTCTTTCTTTCTTTCCCTTTTTCTTTCCATCTTTACTCTTTTAAAGTCCTATGGTTCTTTGTTACATTCTTTCTTTCTTTCTTTCTTTCTTTCTTTCTTCTATTCACTTAATCTTTATTATTTCAAATCATTTCTTTTTTCTTTCCATTTCCTGTTTTACTATCTGCCTGTTTTCGTTTCCTTACATATTTCTTTATTTCCTTTTTTTAGCCGTATGGTTCGTTCTTTGTTTCCAGATGAAGATGGTCGAAGTAAATGACAATTCTTTTTCCTCTATCTGGAGTGCTTTTAGTTTTCCACATTTCCGGGCTTTTTTATCGACTTATTTCTCTGTCTTTCGATCTATGGCGCTATCTATTCCAGTTTGCTTCTATCTTTTCGAGGAGTTTGTATCGATCTGTCTATCTACGCTAATCTAGCCCCGTCCTGTGTAAAACCGTAAACTACGTCCAACAGCAAGAGCCTCGGATCAGGAGGTTTTAAGGAGCGGAGAACCACCTCTTAATTGCTGATGTTCCCAGGTCCACCCTGACCCGGTATGGTAACACCTGTTAGGGGTCCCAGCTATGGACAAATAGTTAACCACCAAACTGGGGTCCAAACACTATGAAAGTGTAAATATACGTTTTAATACCAGATATACTTTGTAAAAGAATTATTACTAGCAATACAGTTTTGAAAAAAATATTACCAGCAATACATTTTTTAAAAAAATATATTACCAGCAAAGGAAAAGTATTACCAGAAATTGATTCTTCGAAGGAAAAAATATTACCAACAATGAAAATTTTGTCGACATTAAATAACTCATATTCTGTAAAACAAAAAACCAAACCAAACTAATCAAGTCATACCAATATATTTGATAACTGTCTGTCTGTTTGTCTAATTATTTTTTGACCCTTTCTATGCTCTGGCCCTGCTGGGGTTATCGGAGAAAACGGTTTGCAACACACAGGCGATCAAAATTTGAAGTCCTGATCCAGAACAAGCGTAAATTCCTCAATCCCTGCATCCTTTGATCACTTGGTATGTTGACAAAATCTCAATTTTTCAAAATGCTTGATGAAGAAAAGAGTCCCTGATAAAATCATTCTCTCATATCTACCCGGATATGTAGCAGTGAGAAGATGTTAACTTTCCCGAGGCTTTATAACGAAAATCTATCAGAATCCTTTTATGTCAATTGTTTGTTTTTTTATCAAATTGATCGTCTGCGTACTCATTTCTTTTATTAATTCATTAACTTCATGAGCGCATATCCTGCCTAATAAAAACTCTTGAAACGGCAAAAGAAAACAAAAAAAAAAAACGAAAACCGAGAATCAATAAACTAACAAAGCAATATAAAAAGACAAAAAAGAAATGGTAACATCCATAAAGAGACAGACCAAAAGATAGAAAACCTAATTATTCAATAATCCAAAGTCTAACGCAAATGGACAGAGCAGTAACCCTAACTCACGACACTGTACAAAAGAGATCCAACTCAAATCGCTTTTCTATATATCTTGCAAAGTGATTATCAGGAGGCAAGAATCAAGTTGCGAGAAACTCAGAGTAGCTATTTGAACTGTATCTTTTGGGCGATGTCGTTTATTAGAGAATAAAATATATATATATATATATATATATATATATATATATATATATATATATATATATATATATATATATATATATATATATATATGTGGACATAATATAAGGAACGAAAACAACAAAGACATAAAATGTGTATTACTTAAAAAGTAATGCATGATTACCAATGAAATTTTTACCGAATAAAAGATTAGGGTGTAATGCATAAATATTATACAAAGTTACAAAAATAATCATAAATAAAAAATAATAAGAAAAATACTGGATTTTAAAATTAAATACATATAAACTAGGGTTAAATAAAGACTTGGGTATTTTAAATCTTTATAAATATTTCAATAGTTAAACATTTTTTTAGATATAGTTAAAAAACTTTTTTTTATTTCTTATTTTATTTATTTTTTAATTTTTTTAAACAACAACTAAGATATTATTACAGTTAGATTTACGTTAGGAATATTCGTTCCATATCACGTGACGTCCGCATCTCGCGACGGACGCTACTTGTACACAAACAGTTATTTCTGAAGAAAGATTGAGGCCAATCTGAAATATCAAATATATATATACAAATAAATAAATACTTTCATAAAAGTACATTATTATTTTTTTTTTAATTTGCAACTTTTTTATATATATATATATATATATATATATATATATATATATATATATATATATTTGGTTGGATAGATGTGAGTTTGTGACCCTGGGTTTCACGCTTTAGCGATCGTCAGACAAACTCGAATAAGTACCGCGCATATAATATATAAATAATTATACATATATATATTTATTTATATTTATATACACTTTTCACACACACACACACACACACACACACATATATATATATATATATATATATTATTATCATTATTATTAATATTATTATTAATAGAAATCTTATTAGTATAAGAAACTATACTCGCTCGGAAAAACTTCAGTGTGTTGATTTTTAAATAAACAAGCCAATACCAAAGGGAAAAAAGGTTTAAAAAAGAAAGAACCAAGAACGTGTACGTTAGTCGAAAATAATCGTCTAGCATACGCGTTCAAGGCCCAAAGAAAAAAACTTCGATGCGTGTACCCAAAATAACTAAGTGCTCAATACAATGAGTAGCTGCTCTACTCATTGTATTCCACGACGATCCGCTTAGATAAAACCTTGGTAGTTTTGTCTGCCTCTCTAGGTTTAACTATATATATATATATATATATATATATATATATATATATATATATATATATATATATATATAAAGTATTACAATGGAACATTTAAATTATCGCGACAAAAATGCATATTTGTTTCGATGTTCAAAAGACGTCTCGTTAGGTGGTTAACAATTGATGATGAAAAACGATTTTATTTTAAAATACGATTTATGTAACATCACTTCTTTTTACATCTTTGAAAATTTTCCAGAGACGGCAAAAAAAATATTCATTCCATAAAAGGAAAAGAAAGAAAGAAGCAAATTAAAGTAAAAAAAAAGGTAAGATAATAAGAAATCAATAAAAAGAAAAAGAAAGAAGGAAAAAAAGGAAAGGTATAAGTATTGAGATGTTGAGTGTTTCCGCGTGCGTGTATTGAAATAAGGACAAACACATACGTAGGGAAAAATACTGGTATATCTGAAAAGGTATTTACAACAGAGAGATTAGTAGTCAAACGAACGCAGGTTAATCAGTAACAATCAGAAAGAGTATAAAGCCCAACTGTATCTTCCAGTAAAGAGACGGAAGTGTGATGGTCACCTGATCTTCCCAGAACTCTATAGAACTGTCCTATTAGTAGTAGAGAGATCAGTCCATTCTGATGAGAAGGTGGGTGGCCCCAACAATAAGAAAGCATAAGAAATCAACCCTACTACAAAGAGAATAGAAAGAGAAGAAGAGAAAAATTAGAGGATTATATACAAATTTTACAGATACAAATGAAAAGGAAAGAGAAGAAAATAAGAAATGAAATGTTCATACAATATTTAACCAATGAAGACACGCTAAAATGAAAAATTCATAACAGAACGGATACATAACGTTACAAGATAGAAATATATTACAGATACAATGTCGCAATTTAAACTTTATATTTTGAATGAAATCACATATTCCAACAAAATTCAACATAGTACTTAAATAAAAGACACTTTAAGAAGAAAAGCCATATACAAACAAAACAACTACTTTAATATACCAACATTAAATTATAAATTAGAATACAAATTGAATTTGAAACATTTATATGACTTTTATATATTTATTTTAAATTAAAAGCTAAAATAAATTTTAAACGTTTATATGACTTTTATATAATAAATTTTAAATATTTATATGATTTTTATGTATTTATATTAAATTAAAAACTATTATCAAACAACATGACAAGTAAAATAATTATAAGCCATTTCACGGCTAACAATAATACCAGTAATTTACGAATACTAACCTATTTAACATCTTAATTAAGAATACACCACCAAGGATAATATTAAAATGTTTATATAAAAGTAATATAATATAAGAGGAGTGATTATTGATTTATAAAGTTTATTAAGATTGTAAGGTTAATTCTTTAATATGCCTAAAATTCACGGTAGTTTGATAGCTCTGATTTAATAATTGATCGCTATTCAAGAATTTAATTATCAAAATTTTCTCCTGTAGATTATAGTTTGTTTAAGGATTTTCCATTTAACTTTAGGTGTTTTGTTTTCGTCTTTCAGTTTCCAAAAATGTCTAGAAAGCGAAGTCATATTTCCTTTTTCAGCATAAATAAGAGATGAAATATTATAGTACAAACGCTTTTTAAAGTTATTCATTGTGCTTCCAATATATATTTTAACAATTTTGGAGGTTTCAATTGATGAAATAGAGCACATATACAGAAGGGATTTCGTTAAGCACTTGTTAGATAAAGGACATTGGTCAGAATTTCAACAATTACATAGGTTAATTATACGTGATAAATTAGAATCAGTAATAGTATTACAGTTACTATTGTTATATAATTTCAATGTGTTACTGTTATGTGATTTAATTATTTTCTCTAGATTATTAGTACATCTATAGCTAAGTTTTAGAATATTCTAACTAAAAAATTTACTTAATGAATTACTTTTAGGAAAATGTTTATCAATTAAGTTAAGAAACTTATACTCCAAATTAGCACGAACTAATTGATTGAATGGAGGTGTATACCATATAATCTTCCTGTTTCTGTTTTTCTTTCTGGAACAACCATAATTTTCTACAAACTTAATTTCAGAAGATCTAAACCCACAATCTCTAAGAACTTTATCATAAACTGTTTTTTATGTTTTTCGAATATTTCTTTGTTGGAGGAATATTGGTTAATACGCGTTCAACAGATGATGGAATATGTTGAACTACAGATGGTGGATGATTGGAGTTAAGGTGAATATAAATCGGGCTGGCATTGTTTTTCATGTAAAGCTGAAAGTTATTGAGAACTAAATTTAAAGTTACGTCTAAGAAATCAACTTGTTTTTTATTGGAATTAATTATTATGCTATGATTAAAGATTTAAAAACTCGATGGATTATTTTTCTAAGTTTATCAACTTTACTTCCAGTAGAATTATCTACAACCATGAGACCATCGTCCCTATAAAGCCGTATGCTATTTAAATCAATATCTTCATACAATGTGAGATTGTACAATAAGACAATCCACCTAAATCAGAAGATTCTGCAGAATCCAATGATCCCATTGTCATATCGAAATTATCAACCGAATTTTTAATCCACTGTCCGTTATCGTGGATTAGAAGTGATCTTCTACAATTTAAAATAATTTCAATTTCATCATTCGAAATTTCTGTATAAACTTCAGCAAAATCTATTGCTAATTGGAAAGGGTCTTTAGAGATAGATGGATAAAAATTCACGATATCGAATGAGATGAAAGTACATTTCCTTTTCTTTTCAATGTTCTTGAACTAATTGATCATTTTAGATGTACCACCACATTATATAAGATCTTGATTGTATAAGTTTGTTTTATTTGTATGTTGACGAGTTCTAAGATCACTTTACTTATTCTACCAATCTCCGATCAAGTTGAGTTAATAATTCTGGTGGGTAATTTACGTTGGAATTCAGATTTGTGATCTTTTAATAACACATAAGCCTCCTTAGTAGTGAGTTTGACTATACTGATTTCTTATTGACTTTCTTTAATTTAATTAGATTTTTCTTTCTTTTGCTTTTATGGAATGAATAATTTTCTTTTCTTTTTTTTTTTAGCCTTCTATGGCAAATTTTCAAAAATGTAAAAAGTGATGTTTCATAAATCATATTCTTAAATAAAATCGTTTATTACCACCATTGCTAACCGCCTGACTAGACGTCTTTTGACCGTCAAAACAAATATGCATTTTTGTCGCGGTAACTTACATGTTCCATTGTAACAGTTTTAATATATATATATATATATATATATATATATATATATATATATATATATATATATATATATCCTTAACGTAAAATGACTATTTTGTCGCGGTAACTTACATGTTCCATTGTAACAATTTATAATAAATATTTATTGTTCTACTTGTGTATTGAGCCTTTTGTAAATTAATGTAATGAACGTTTGAATTTATATTCTTTTCGTCTTTTATATTAGTATATATATATATATATATATATATATATATATATAGATAGATAGATAGATAGATAGATAGATAGATAGATAGATAGATTTATAAATTTTTGTAAGGAAAAAACTGCAGGTTATATATATATATATATATATATATGTATATCCTTAACGTAAATTGACTATAATTTAATTCACCCCATACAAGGTTTTAATGCCATTAAAATATAAGAGGCGACTGGGAGAACGAGAAGTCTTCACCTGTTCAAAAGACAGAGAAAGAGAGTGAAACGGACGACAGGGGAATATATCTATTCTCTCTCTCTCTCTCTCTCTCTCTCTCTCTATATATATATATATATATATATATATATATATATATATATATATATATATATACTGTTCGTTTGGTGGTTTGTGGAACAGAAACGTGGTAATTTATTTCCAGCGTCAAACCATGTTTATGCTCTTGATATGACTTAAAATATTAATTATAATATTTATATTTGTCACATATTGTCTTCATTAAATAAATATGTTCTCAAATACATGGCGAATCCTATAGATACATCCGTACACATATATATGTGTGTGTGTGCGTGTGTGTGCGTGGTTTTATTATCTCTGCCTTTAATATTATATTATTGTTATCTAGATATACTAAACTGAGATTGAAATATATCTGAATATCGTGAGTTTGAAAATATCTGCCTATCAAAAGAAATCCGTTTTTCAGCCATTCGATATATATCATATATAGAATATATTTTTCGTTTCCATTATAATTTATTACTAATTTAAATGACTTAGTATATCATCGATCTTTTCACTAATCTGTAAAGGATTAACTTTTGCTATATATCCGTCTATCCCCTGCGTCCTCAGTGTAAATATTTTCCCTCTTCACTCTTGATTTGAAGAGTGACAAAAATTCGACACAAGACACCTGGAAGATTGATGACTGCCTTTACAGATTCATGACGAGCGGCGCTAACCTTTGAGGCAAAAAAAATTAAGGAATACCAGTTGAAAAGTTCAACCCATTGACTGCTAAATTTAAATGTTGAACAAGCGAGACGATTTGATTTTTAGCGACTGCATGTAATGTTTCCTGTTGGTTACACACCGGCAGCTTTCAAATGCTTATCTGATTTTTTAAATTTTCAAGCGCATTTATATTGGTGTGAAAATATGCACGCACTCATACACAAATGAAAAACACAGCTATCCAATAGGAAAGTGGCGATACTGAAATAGACAAAAAATATATATAGAAAAAACATGACAAATTGCAGAATTGTAAGATTTTGATAGCGAAAGATGAAATCGAACACCGCTCGAGTACTTTATTATAAAAACAGAACGGTAAATTGTGCATAATAATTAACATCGTTTAAACCAAAGGATGAAAATTATTTTGTCAACAATGGAAATTTTTTTTTAAAAAAGTGATTGGTTGATTTGTTTTTTAAGGATTATCAACCTTTTGCAGATTATTTAAAGCCAGAAAATATTTTGCATTTTAAGAATTTGGGGAAAATAATACTGATTTTTACTCAACAAAATTGTGATAGACATGAATTATTTTTTTTTGTCTTGAAAAGCATTTGTTTAAACGGACGTTTACCCCCTAGATACACGCAACTTACATGCACGCACGTATGTACACGCATGCACGCGCGTGCGCACACACACACACACATATATATATATATATATATATATATATATATAGTGTATTGGCGCAGCAGATACCAGCATAATAAAAAAAAATATCCAAATGTTGAACAATTTTTGTCTTTATTTTCTCCCGAAATTAAAGCAAATATACTGAGTTTAGAACGGCTCCTGATCAAACATAATAGACATTCGTTATCTGTTATATTTAACAACACATGTTTGAATATATATATATATATATATATATATATATATATATATATATGTATTCGAGCGCGTGAAGCTTGTAGCAGGCTCCCTTTTAGATGCTTCCCTGAAAGGTACAATCTGAGCCATTTCAAGTGAAGGATCCATCATTATCTATCCTCCTTATCCCCCAACTCTTTATTACCTGGCACCTCCTTTTTCATTTATACCATATATCATTCATAATAAACGTTTTACCAGTAAACCTCTGAGAGGCATTTTTTTTTATTTCATTCCATACTTTTTTCTTTCTTTTTTTTAACTGCTGATCTGTCTTTTGTGTCCTTTCATTTTCTTTTTCTCTATAGTCTTTCTATTTTTCTTTCTACTTATTCCTATCTAGATCAAAATTTCCGCAGGTAATCCTACAGACTATTCCTTATTGCTCTCGGTTCGATTCTTACTAGATGTAATCTCTTAAGGGAGATAACTCTGCAAATTGCTATTAAATGAAAACATTAACCTAAGCATTTGATACATGCTTTTAAATAGACTCGTCAGATCGAGACTTTCATATGGCTGCCATATATAGTGTCGTTCACAAATATCCAAACAGTCGGCTGTATAGGACCGTTTTCCCAGATCTTTGAATCTTGTGTATTGGCGCCACAGAATCACAAACTGTACAAAATAAACCAAACCACATCACTTGCGGAATTACAAGAACAGCAACAACTAAAATTGAAAACACATGTAAATAGACAAGAAAATAATGACGTAATTATGATGTTGACATTCCACATTACTTCAAACAAAAGGTTAGGAAGGAATCTTGTGTTAGTATTTATAAATCTGTCTTGACATGGTTTCCCATTTCGGATTTCCTTATCCTTTAGTTATTGAGCAATGTCGGTTTTTGTTGAGAGGGGGTGTCTATTTGTTGTTTGTTTCGGGCTTTGTATAGATCTGATGTCGCCAAACTTGCTTAATGTAAGAGCCACATACGATAAAGTTCAGATATTTAAGAGCCGCGAGACATGAACATACACATTTTGTTACAAAATTTTTATATAAATATTAAGAAATGCATATATGTAATAATATCTATTCATGCATTCAGTTTTTTAAACTGCTTTTTAAACTGATAATTAGTATTGGTTTCACTAATTACAAGCTACCCATATATATACTAAACGTTTTCAAAATCTTGTGATTATTTTAACTATATTGAGCGTATTTAATACGGTAATGAACTACTGGAACTTCAAAGAAAAATGTGTGTAATTGCATTTCCGTAACATAAAATTATATATAAACATGACGTGATTGAGGACCCCTTGATCTGCTTACCTATGACCTAAGTCTTCTTCTGTAATCCTTGCTAACCGATACCCAATCAGTATACTAGTAACAGAAAGAAGTCTTGTGAATAGTATTACGATCAACCTTGTGTTTCTTATACCTGTTGTATATAAAACCTCAACAAAGGCAGGAGTAAATCATCTCAAGAAAAACTTCATTCAAAAACCCCTTTTTCTTTGATTACAGTTTCATAAATAACAATTTCGAATGGTGAAATGCCCCCATTTTTTATCCAGATTTTCTAACCAAGGAAAAAGTCCTGGGGCATTATACTTAATGTGAAACTGCGTGTACATACAGTACACATACGTACACTCACGCCGACATTTCAACATTTCCGACATTAAGTTTAACTATAACACAGCTATTATTATTTTGTACTATTTTAACTCCCTCGTAAATGATTCGTATTTTAATAAAACCCAAACATACCAAAGTGATTTATACATTTTCTTTGTTTTTTTTGTTTTTTTTTTTGAGAATTTGCGACAAAACATATTAAATACTATTTATTTGATTTTATATTTACAACATGCTAAGTTTGAACCACTCAGTACGATACAATGCTTATCATTCACTAATTTATAAAGAAATAAATATGAAAACAATTTTTTATTGATAAATTTATAAAAATTTACTAAATCATAAAAATATGTTTACCACCAATAATGAAATTATTATTTTTTTACCATTTTATAAAATTTGATTGGAAATTCGCCGATGTTTTGCCAACCATTCAAATGAACACAATTCATTGAAATTTTTTGAATAAAATGTTTTCTTTTCAATTTTGTTTTTATAAAAAGATAAATAATAAATCTTTATAAAACTCTAAATAATAATTATCACATTGTACTTGGTTCGGTTATTTTTTTTATAATCTTGTAAATAAACATTGCTACGAGAGTCTCGGTAGATTAAAGTAATAGCGATGTCAATCCCAAAATCTGTCCTTTTAACAAAGTGTCCTTTTGCAGACACGAAGGTTAAACATTGCCGACATTTATATTCATATATATATATATATATATATATATATATATATATATATATGTTGTTGTGTGTGTGTGTGTGTGTGTGTGTGTGTGTGTGTGTGTGTGTGTAAGCAAATATATGGATATAAATCCGACAGTATGAAGAAAAATATATACGGAAAAAACAAACAAAAATCCTTATATACAATTATGTTGTTTTAATGTTAATATGTCGTCTTTGTCATGTTGTATTGATAATGTTATAATTTATGAATATGTCCTGAAGATGGTTTATTAGACCGAAACGTCCGACGTTGACATATTAACATTAAAACAGCATAATTGTATATAAGGATTTTTGTTTGTTTTTTCCGTATATATTTTTCTTCATCTATATATATATATATATATGTGTGTGTGTGTGTGTGTGTGTGTGTGTGTGTGTCTGTTTCTGTGTGCTTAAAGAATGCACAGCTTTAAGTTTAAATCTACTCAAAAGCCCATATCTACTAAGTTTTATTAATATTTTTATAGTAATTTCTAAGGAATTAATGGATTTTAATTTAATCCGACATTATTTCTTATTACTGTAATCATTATTTCATTGGATACACGTGTTTGAATTAACGCCCTTTTCTTTTCTTTTTCTTTTTAAACTGTGTATTACATCTACTGACCGCGAGAGACTTAATAAAGGATAATATTCACTCTCGCATGTTTCGTGTGTGTGTGTGTATATGTGTGTTTGTGTGTGTGCATTTTTGTGTATGTGTGTTTGTGAGTGTGTGTGTTTGTTTGTATGTGTTTTGTGTGTGTGTGTGTGTGTGTGTGTGTGTGTGTGTGTGTGTGTGTGTGTGTGTGTGTGTGTGTGTGTGTGGAATAAACGTGCATATGCCGGTTATTATTTTATTTTATTTTCTTTCGCGCTTTGTCATGCCACTTGTGTATCCATGTTGGTACCCTCACCAGGTTTCTTGTCATCGAAGCGAGCCAAGTTGTGCGTAACGCTCTGAAAAGAACCAGCCAAATTGATTATGATTTCTTTTCAATATTGCTGTTTCTCTTCTTATTTTCATCGCCGACGTTTCCCCTCCCCCGTCTTTTGGCAGTTATTTAATGGGCACAAATGAGCCTGATTCTAAAAAAAAAGAAAAAGAAAAAAAAAAGTAAAAAGGAAAATATCGCCCTAATATATCTTCTCACGTCATGTTGAACATGCGATTTGTAACTGAGAAACGTGATTTTACATAATCAAGCGAGGTATTTGACAATTTGAAAAGTGCAAATTTCTTTAGCGGCCATCTTTACTACGGTTCTACCTGAGTAAAATATTAACATAGGAGACTTGGGGACATAGCTGTCTACGGCCCACGGACGTATGTATGTATGAAATACCTGTATGTGTATAGATACTTGATCTGTATTCTGTATAGGTCTATTCAGATTAAAATCCTCTGAGACATGTGTGAAGCACTTCTTTATCATTCTTTTAAAACGGGGAATAGTTCCAAAATTCGATATAAAAAGCAGAAAAAATATATGTAGTTAGGATAAGTCCATTGCCAAATTATTAAAAAAAAAAAAAGAAAGAAAGAAGTATATTTGATTTTAAACATAATTTTCTTCCTTGTCTGCAGAAGTAGAAAGAGAATCGTATAAACATAAGATAAGTTTGCTTTCTTTATAAATGGAGCTAGTGTAATGGTTAACGGTTCGGAACAAGAATTCTGAACGGAGTTCGAATTCCGCTCGAGTTCGTTATGTTTACTTTCGCAGAAATACACATTATACAGTAAATACTCCAGGTAAAAATCCAGTTATTAACTCTGTATAAGTCTACAGATTTATTGATATAGTTTCGTATATGCATTTAAACCTTCTTTCATTTTTATGTAGTTTGAGGGAATCAACATTTATAACTCGTCATAGTGTTGATTTTAATCATATAACGTGCTAGTGGGAATGCATGTATGCGCATGTGCATGAGTAAACAGAATGATTTTTTTTTTCTGTGATATGCACACACACACACACACACACATATATTACTTAGAGATATTAGAAATATTGTAAAGAAATGCACTACCCCAATTGGCCCGAATAAAAGAAATCAAATTAATTATCTACTACAAAATATTTAAAACAGCTAACCTTATCCTCAAAAATAACAACACACCAGCAAAATCAAGATGACAACGAACGAAGATTATTTATGAGTTCAAATGCCCCTGTAGGAACTGTGTTCCTGATCAAACCGAATTCATAAATAATTACATTGGTCACACTACTACATGCCTATCCAGACAACCTACGTTACACCTATCTGACCACAGCTCTTTTAGAATCCATTCATACACACAAAGACTTACCAGATCCCACCCGAAACATACTAGTAGAAAATACAAGCATAATAACCTCATATACATGTAAAAATAGATTAAAAAAAATGGAAGCCTTAATAATAAAATAGAAAAAGCCAACACTTAATAATATTAACTACTAACACGGCCACAATGTGCTAACCGTGTTCGGAAAATAAAACGTCTCTATAACACTAAAAACATACACAAAACGCACACACCCAATTAAATTGAAAAAATAAAATCATCTTTGATAACAGCTAAAATTACAGCGGAAAACGCTCGGAAATTATAGAACGTGAACAGTTTCTACACACTCTGTGTCTAAAAAGAAAACACTTGTTCGAACACAAGAAAAATTAAATAAAAAGCTTAATCGTAGCATCTTGTCTGTCGTTTTTAATGAAACATCCATATATATATATATATATATATATATATATATATATATATATATGTATGTATGTATGTATGTATGTATGTATGTATGTATATATATATATGGATCAGTTATAACAAATTTAGTATAAGAGATAAGGAAGTTGAACATAGAATAAGCGGCAGCAGAGGTAGTTTTTCCCAATACCGCAAGATGCTGCAAAACCAAAACACTAACTCAAGAACTGAAGACAGGTTTACTTAAATAGCCTCATCAGTTCAAGACTTTCATGTCATTCAAAACCATTAGAAATATCTAAGTTTTCAACAGTATACAACTGCTTTCTCGGATCACTGATTAAAAATGATTTCGCACGAATGAAGGCTGTATGCCTTAGAGAGGTCCATCGTTCTTCGAAATTCGTGGACTGGTGCCACAGAATAACAGACAAAGAACTGTACCGAATAACAGGAACAGCAACAGTTGAGGACTTTCAACAGCAGCAACAACTAAACTGGATTGCGCGTGTAACTCGAAAAGGAAATAAAGACATAATCAAGATTACTTCGCGTAAAAGTTTAGGAAGGAAGCCTCCATCATTACAGGAAAGAGCGATAATAGTTACTGGATTCGAGAAACTTACTCTCATGAAAAATTGTTTTAATATAAAGATTTTATAGATTTCAACCGACGGTTACTCTGGCGTTTCCGTTAATAAAGCGCCCGAATACTAAGTATTTCTATATAAGGAAACGGCTAACATTAACACCTCACTCTCCCTGTCTCCCACTCTGCCTTTCTCTGTCTCCAAAACACAACACACACACACACACACACACACACACACACATATATATATATATATATATATATATATATATATATATATATATATATATATATATATATATATATACTTAAACAAATTAAATACATCTAAAATTCACCTTCATCCTGCCGTGCGCCAATAGAGTAGAGTCTCCGATTGACACCAAATCAGTCGGATTTCAATCCCGGCTTGAGGCAATCGGTTGTCTGACCACACTAATGAGCAGTGAAACAGCGAATCAGTCTTTCTGTCTGTGGATGACAATATATACATGCTCCTGAAGGAATTATTTCGGTTGAGCTCTCGGGGAGAAAAGTGAATTTGTAAACAGTTTGTGCTGCTGATACAAAACTTTTCGTTAAGACAAATCGAGTTCTCCAGTCACTGGCGTGTTTATCTAAAAATGAATAAATACGTCTAAAATTCACCTTTCTCCCTGCCGTGCGCCAAGAGTCTCCGAATGATAACAAATCAGTCGTGTTTCGATCCCGGCTTGAGGAAATCGGATATCTAGGCACACTGATAAGCTGTCAAACAGCGAAACATTCTGTATGTGAATGACAATATATCCTCTTCATCCTCTTTGATATATATATATATATATATATATATATATATATATATATATATATCAAAGAGGATGAAGGAGAAAATACGTAGGTAATGTCTGTTACTGCAGAGCGTGGTCCGGAAGTCTTGTCACCTCTTACCAAAAAGTAATGCAAACAATAGAACAAGTAATACAGTAATACAAAGCACATTTACTGAATTCAGGTTATTCACATTCACTGACGCCGTCACGCATCGAGAAGGTCTGTAAGAAAACGATCATTTTCGTGTCAGCCATCTGAAATAGAAAATTATATTATGTATGTGTGACCTGCCTTTCGGACCACCCCGTATATTCTTAGCCACTTCTGGGGTGGAGGGTGGAGAAAAGGGAGTCTTCTATGCAATTAAATACAAAGATTCCATATGCCAATCTATGGCGTAGGTGAGTGCTAATTGAACTGGACAGTTGGATTGCCAGGACAGTTGGATTCATGCCTTCCTCATGGATGTGAATGTGATCTAAGAGCAATCTATTACTCACAGAACTTAATTAAAGCAAGAGAATTCGAAAAAAAAATGCAGTTAATAACCTACTTGACGTGTAGGAGTGAATTAATAACAGAACAGGGACTTAAACAAACAAAATTGCGCTGTAAAGGGACAACATTTAGAGCAACGAAAGACAGAAAACAAGATGGTGACGTGAAAGAACAAGGCATAGGAAAGAAGATAGTCATCAACTTCAGGCGAAAGAATAACAACAGCCAACAATTTACTGCAAGTCAAGTTAATTGCATATAGTAACAACAACATCTAATTATGCATTCGTAAAACTTGCATTGTAACAAAGATTTTAAATGAGTTTATTAAGCTGAAATGATATATGATAACTGATAGCCATATTCTAAATAATATTCGAGAATATTGTAATATATAGAAGTTGTAGCCATATTGTAAATGTTATACCAGAACTGGCAGCCATACTGTAAATGATATATAGGAACTGGCTGTCATACTCTAAATGCTATACGAGAACTGGGAGCCATGTTATAAATAATATACTTGAAATGGCAGCCATATTGAAAATGATATACGAGAAAGATAAACCATATTTTAAATGATATACGAGAAAGAGAAACCATATTGTAAATGATATACGAAAAATGACGGTCGTGTTGCAAATTATATACGATAAACGAACCCGGCTGGAATTCGATTCTACATTCCTTGATGTTATCTGTTACACTGCACCACATTTAATACTAGTACATTGCAAATAAAACTTTGTGAATGTTTTATGAACAATCCGAATTTACTTTACAAAATAGTTGCTATCGATATTGATGCCCCTTGTCCTCGGTGCAAGAACGCATAAATAACCATTCTTGCTATCTCTGTTCAACAATAGCGTCATCTGTTTGAAACCGCTTCTAGGATTAAAAAAGGGACTTAAAAAGATGATAATCTGACAGAACCGAACCAAGACTACGCGGTAGATGTGGCAAAATGCCCCCAACCATATATCAGTGAAGTCCGTCTTTTGTTAAGTTGGTCGTCTGTGAGGTTGTGTTGTCTCTTTCAAAAAAAACATCTTCACAGAGTCTGACAAGGCTGAGGCATAACAGTCCCTACATGTCAAGGCCCAGTTTACTTTGTGTTCTGACACGTATTTTGCTAAAAGCAATAGACACGGAATTGTTTTAAATAAACTTTCCTTAGCGTTTTCTTGGTTGCAAACACGAAAACTTACTTTTGTCATTCAATTTACGAGAACTGTCCGAAATGTGAAGTATAAATATTTACAAATCTAACATGTTTATTGTTATACAAATAAACATTGTCCATGTGTTACATGCCAGTGTTCAACACAATCGCCATCAAGATGGCATTAAATGCACTTTTCTATGGCGCATGAATACTCTTCCCGAAGCACGTGGCCTCAAATAACTTGAAATGACGGTCATATTGCAAATTATATACGATAAAAAGCAAGCATACTGTAAATGATATATGAGAACTGGTAGCTATATTGTAAATGATATACGTGAAATGGCGGCTATATCGTAAATAAGGTACAAGAAATAGCAGCCATATTGTAAATATTATACGAGAAATGGTGGTCATACTGCAAACGATAAACGAGAACTGGCAGCCACATTGTAACTGTATCAAAACCAAAATGTATAACCCGTTTTCTGTAAAAATAGATATTCAATTTGTAGAACCGTGCACGATTAGAAAAGAACTTCGTTTATTGGATGCTATATATATAGCCATTTGTTTTGAACATGCGCATACTCGATGAACCTATTTTGATGTTTACATGATTTAAGAAAATAAAATATCGCTTAGTAACTCAGATTATTATTTGGTTTGCTAAGCTTTGTAATTCTCCGATATTTTACTTGCTTACGCATATACGAAGTGTAATGCCCTAATACTGAATCAGGCAGTTAAGTGTCAAACGTAATACACACATGAGCAATCATGTCTCTTTCGATTGATGACTGACTAGACAGAATATTTTCCCGCAGTAGACTACCGTTTCTTTCTGCGGTAGACTGGTTGCTAACAAAGCCTATAGGGCTCAGTCTCTTCTGCTATTCAACCCATAGCTGGAGGTGGAGTGAAGGATTCATACCATTGCCAGAGGCATTTGCGCGTAAGTGAATGGAACGAACCATATTGTTACTCTTTTACAAAGATAGTGTTAACTGTTGAAACCGCTTCTTGGATAAATATCACTTAAGGTACTCAAAAAGATGATAATCTGAAGAGACTACGCTAGATTTATACGGCGGCCGCGTTTAAATATCGCAGCCATATCGCTGGAGGCCTTTTTTCAGGATTGTCGTATGTAGAGTGATGTTGCAGTGTTGCAGTATGACAGCTTTACGCAAACGTCTTGTTCTTTTATCGGCAAACACATTCCTCCAGTTTTTCAACTTCTTCTCAGCATCTATTTAACCGTCTTACCAATCGGAGACAAGAAGTTAACTAACTGCACACCCTTTGCATCGGTCGCTCTTCAGTTTCTTTGCTAATTGCTGAAAATTGAATTTTTTATGGTGCTGTTCATTACGATAGATGTTTCCAGTTTACTGGAACATTGACCGTGTGTCTCCGAAGTAACTTGATACATCCAAGTCTCATCATCTATGGTCATTAGAGCAGGTCGATTTTGGAACCGTGCTATTGCACTCAGTTTGAAAGTTGCGATTTGACATGATAAATAACAAAATATTTTTCCAAAACGTCACCGTTTTTTTAGAAAACGAATTTAAACTTTAGGCTCAAAATCGTAGCGTTGGAATTTTATTCCGGTGATTAGTGAAAGCAGTATAAAATTTATAATTTACTGAACCTTTAAAAATTGTATAGCGAACAGATGCAAGCTACAAGTACATTATTACTAAATCACTGTGACATCAAATAAGATCTTCATTTACTTCAAAGGGAAATTATACTGAACAATTTAGTTATATTATGATGTAATATTTTATACAGTGCAGTATTTTAGTGGGATTTTCAATAAACAATGTAAATTTAAAAGATTTTGTCTTATAATTTATGTCCAGCAGTATTATATTGTTACTTTTTTTTATTTTTATTAATTACGATTTAACAAATGATCTAATAAATCTTATTCATTGAGTAGCTTTTTTTGTAATCTTTTACAATTATTTTTACACAGTTTTTACTTATCGAATGGAGTAAAAATGCATATTTTGCTTGTGGTGATTTATAATCAGAATTCTGGCTTGAATATATTTTCCATTCAATGCATCTAATATAAAATATATCAACTTAATTTGTATTTATTATTGAAATAGTAAAATTTTAAGATCAGTTTGTAAGCAAAAACCTGAGAAAATTAGATTTTCTGTACAATTTTTTCAGACAATTTTAAAAGTAAATGCTCAACAGTTGGTAAAAGCCAACCACCTAATCTTTAGTGTCAGTACTAATAATATCAATCCGCAGCTTTCCCATCGAGTGCCATGTTGGTTTACTAAAGACTAAAGAAAATGAAAAATCAATCTGCCTTAGTGGCCATGTTCCCCAGAAAGTGCGCGAAGAAAAATGTGCATCCTTTGGAACTTTTTCTTCGCTTATTCTGGAAACTTAACGAAATTCCCCTTTCCGATATTTCAACTTATAGATAATATATTGGAGCTCTGATTTCAGAAGATCAAGTTCCGCAGATATATCACAAAGTTTGCACCATCATCTCAAATCAAAACTTCAGTACATATAATGTTTTCTGTTGTTGATGAATATGGACACACTGATTGATTACTTGATTTGTTTTACGGTTTACCATCTTTTTGCAGGTTGTTTGAAGCCAGAAAATATTGGGTTAGTCGAAAACTGGGTCGACTGGTTTGCAGTCACAAAAATATACCAATACCAGCTCAGTACATATATTCGGCAGATATTACAAGAAGGCACAGTGTTTTTCTCTACTTTGTCTTGGAGTTAGAGAAAAATAATTTGGTTTATACTTTTGTCGAAAGATAGATATTGGTCCGGGTAATATATGAATCAAAAGGTAGACAAAGTTTTGGTTTATATATGAGGCAAAATGTAGACATAGGTCTGGTTTATACCCGAGTCTGCAAGAGGTGATTTCTTTGGGGGATGGTCTTGCTCTTTAGCTTGGTATATACCCGGCGGATTCTAAACCTCATTGGTAGTGTAATTAAATTTGAATCCGAGTGGCCAGTTGCTGTGTGAAAGTGCATATATCCGGGCGGTGGGTATACCGATCAGAGTCATGGAAAACAGAGATGGACAGCAGGGAGATAGGGTCGGAGATTCGTACTCCTTCAGGGGTTCATGGTTCAAAGGGTTAACATAGCAAAATCCCTAATAAAAATAATTTTAAAATGCATAAAACAAATAATAATAATAATAATAATAACGAAAGAGGATAGTTTGCCTTAGACGCATCCACTGCTGATATAACTGTCGAGTAAACATTTCTAGCGTTTAGAGATCGAAGAAAAAAATCGGACAGAAACCAATGTACAGACGACTTTAAACGTACAACAAATAGATATGCCCTAAATGAGATCTCATAGATATCTCAAGAGATGCATCAAGATTTCCACATGATGCACGATGCAGCACAAGGTTCCCTTTTTAGCGTGGGTACTTTTAAGAGGGGTGGACTTTTTCAGAATATCTTGCCCTAGAAGCTAATATAACTGCAGTATATATATGGTGGCCCTATGAGTATTTGTTATAGAACAAGTCAAAAGCTAAGCAAGATGCTGAGAAACGGTAAAATTCGTTAGAATCAAAGAAAAGGGTGTTGGATTGCTATGTGATATCCATCCTCTTATATCGCAGTGAATGCTGGAAATCTCCACTCGGATGAGAAAACTAGAGTTAGCAGAAATGTGGTTCTACAGAAGGATACTGAGAATTCCATGTAGAGAGTGAGTAATCAACAAGGAAGTCTTAAAGTAAATGGAAACAGAAAATACACTTCTACTCAGAATCAGGAAGAGACAGCTGAAATAATGAGGAAGGAAGGCTTGGAAAATTTGACTCTCACGGGACATATTGCTGGCAAGAGGTAATGGGCGAGGAAAGCGGAGAGGGAAGCTTAGAAAAGGGAGAAAATTGCTAAGAGCCACAAGGCATAGGAAGTTGTGGGGAGCCATGATCACCTATGCCCAGAAAGGACCCGGCCCTGTATTCATCAAGAGTTCAGGTTTCAAAAGGATAACATAGCAAAATCTCTAATAAAAGTAATATTAAAATAAATAAAACAATAATAATAACGAAATTGTTCTCTTTTTCTGTCTCTATATTTTCTCTTTCTTTCTCCTCGCGCCTCTTTCTGTCTTCCTGCTGTCTTCCCCTCCTTCTTCTTTGATTCCTACATCTCCATCATCAACATCTCTCTCTCCCTCCCTCTTGGTATCTTGTACTTTCTTTCAGTCTTTACTTCTGTCTTCATACAGGCTACGTATTCACAAATGATGCTTCCTGTTATCTACAGAAGCCAAACGGTCTTCGATGATTTCCTTGCAGATAAGTCGTTTATGTCGACAGAAGACACGGCTATGGATATTTACGAGTAGCCAGCAGTCAATGGTGAACCTGGATCTTGAAGTAAATAAATAATGGCGAGTAAACATTTCTAGGGTCTTGTTTCGATTGGAAATCTAACAAAAAAAAATCAGACAGAAGCCAATTGCGGATGACTTTATATCTACAGCAAATAGATATGCCCTAAATGAGATCTCATAGATATCTCAAGGGATGTATCCAGATTTCCACATGATGAACGATGCGGCACAAAATACCTTTTTTTCAGCGTGGGTACGTTTAAGAGGGATGGACTTTATCAGGACTGCTTGCCCTAGACGCATCCACTGCTGATATAACTGCAATATATATGTATGGTGACCCTATGACTATAGGTTATGGGGCAAGTCAAAATCTAAGGAAGAGGAACGGTAAAAATTCGTTAGAAACAAAGAAAATAGTGTTGGATTGTTATGTGATATCCATCATTTTATATCGCAATGAATTCTGGACAATCTCCCGCAGATGAGAAAACTAGACGCAGCAAAAATGTGGTTCTACAGATGGATGAAGAAAATTCCTTAGAGAAAGTTACAAGGAAGTCTTAAAGTAAATAGCAACAGAAAGAACGCTTATACTCAAAATCAGAAAAATATGACTGAAGATCCTTGGACGCACAATGAGGAAGGAAGGCTTGGTAAACATAACATTCACGAAGTATATTGGGTGGGGGCAATGGAGAATGAACGGTGGGACTGGGACGTGGGACGGGAACCTTAGCAAAGGGAGAAATATTGGTAAGGTCCACAAGGGATAGAAAATTTCGGAAAGCCATGATCACCTAGGAAGTGACGCGGCATATAGAAGAAGAAGAAGAAGAAGAAGAAGAAGAAGAAGAAGAAGAACAACAACAACAACAACAACAACAAAATTATAAGTTATTAATTTCATTTTTTTAAATATCAGTTCCTACCATTATTTAGCCATTTACATAAAAAACAACAACAACAGGTGATGACTTTAAATGTCTGAGTCAATCTAGTATTAACTACCAACGTCTTGTTATACTCTGACTAACTTAATGTTCATTGGTCAAGTATTGTATTGGAGACGGTTTACCTGTACCCAGAATAATTACTTTACAGCATTTTACATTTTAATTTTCACCCAATACAAGTCCCAAAAGCCATTCAAGATAAAGGGTTACTGCGTGGTGTTGTATGAGTGTAAGAAAAAGCAAGTGAAGTTCATGGAGTTATGCAGGAAAGGTAACAGTTAACCCTAGACTTGAAGAGGTCAAGATTGTAGTGATTGGGAAAACATCCTGTCAGGAATCTGTTCCACAAAGTAGCAGTTCTTGGAAAGTAGATGTCGGAATGGCATTTACTTCTTACTAATGGAATACGAAGGGAATGGGGATGATTCACTCTTGCGTACGTGACACGGTGGGTCTCATTTGTAAAGGTTAGGAAAGGTGGGACAAAGGAATGTAGCTCGTCAGAATTCTTTACCGAAAATTTTATCTAGAATCTTAAAGCCTGAAATCAACTCTATGAATTAAATATTTTTTGTTGAGGGACCATTTTTTTTTTTTTTTGAGAAGGATTTAATCCTATTTTCATCGGTTTTCCTTCTCTCGGATCATTATTGAGTAACAAGTCTAATTGACTGTATTAACATGTTTACTTTTTTTTTCCGCACTTCTAGGCTTAAATGTAGCTGATTATGTTTTTTTTTTTTTATTTTAGAAACAAAACAGTTTGAGGTTAGTAGAGAAAATAGAGATATGAGACGCAAGTGAATTGGTAAGTAATCATCGCTTGCGAGTTTGAGTTCAAGTAAAAATAAATTTTCGAATAACATTTTTCTAGACAGGCAAATATCTTTTCTTTTTTACCTCGGAAAGGGACACTCCAAACTCTTTCAAAACTTCACTACTGCACAGTCTTGTACCAAACTTGGCCGTCAAAATTATAAGTTATTTCATTTTTTTAAATATCAGTTCCTACCATTATTTAGCCATTTACATAAAAGGAAGTAAACCCAGAATGTTTATTTTAAGCTAAATATAAGTAATATTTGTTTCAAATTAGATTAATTAATCTTTAAATCAGCTAATATTCAGTAAATAAATGGCTAAAATAAGCAAGTTTTAGCAATTAAAAAAAAACTCTTTCCAATCAATTTAAATTGGTCTTGAAATATAGCAAAGTATTTTGCTAATTGAAAATAATACATTTAATCTATTAACATGAAATTTAAACTAAAATAAAATCTTCAAGAAAGTTGTTTAATTTTTAAAATTCATGTTAAACTGTATCTATCGCGTTTCTTTGGATGTATATATATATATATATATATATATATATATATATATATATGTGTGTGTGTGTGTGTGTGTGTATGTATAAACGCTCTGATTATCATTTAAGTGGTGAAATTGCAAGTTAGCAAGCAATGTTTATTTCTATGTCCACACACTTTATATCTACAAACGATCTCTCCTCGATACTGAGACGTTTTCTCTATAAATATAGCAAATTATATATATATATATATATATATATATTTTTTGTGTGTGTGTGTGTGTGCGTATATGTGTGTGTGTATGTGTGTGTGCGCGCGTGTGTGTAAGTGAGAGAGAGAGAGAGAGAGAGAGAAAGGGATAGGGAGAGAGAGAGAGTGATAAACTACACTTTACATCTGACAGTCGCAAACTCGCTCCTTGAGCTCCAAGAAAAACGAATGGTGTCAGTCTGGCAACAAATCATCTCGCAATATCTTATCTGTTGGACACTGCGACGACCTTTGTTGATATTCTATCGTGAACCGGATAATATGAACATTGAATAAATAGAGTACAACATTCCAGAAACTGATGGTTTCGCATTTCTTTCAGTTTGTACAAAATGACGAGATGGCACTTGAAATTTTCCTGACCGCCAAAAAATGGCGACAACTGATGTCACAAGTGATCTCTCCATTTTGTGAGAGATTCAGTCTACTTACGCCGAATTCTTACAATGGCTTCAAAAAGAGATGCAAAAATAAAGGCTGCTGATAATAATAAATCCCCGTCCATGCTGATACAGAACAAAAACAAAATGGATCGTGGATTTTTTGTTGATAAACTATGTCTCTGATTTGTCAACTTTCCGGGAGATAAAGAAAGAAACAAAAAGCAGAATAATGTAGTTGGCGCATATAGCGATTCCAATAATCAGGAAAACTAGAAAACGTTACAAATTTATAAGACTCACAAATTATCTACCGATTGTAAGTTTGGTGCGTATCGATTAATTTTTAATTCCTTGATATCGCTATGTAATCGATACTCAGGTAAGACTCACAATGCAAAAGCCTTCAAATATATATTATATCCCTATTATAAGTAAAGAAATGAGAGAAATAAGAGAAATATGATATATAAACTATAGATATCAGGGTAATTAAATGACAAAATGGAAAAAAATCAATGTAACACTTTTCGTTCTTCAAAAGAAATCTGGAATAATCATTGGAGCATTTTGTGTTTATAAATATTGATATTTATTTGATGAAGGGAAATACACTGGGAATACTTTTAAATTCTTCCAACAGCCTAATTATTTCCTATATAATGCTAGTTGTAAAACTCATCAAATTTACAAAAAGGCAGAAAAGAAATATAAAAATAATTTTAAGAAAACCAAATACATAACTCTACCTAACAACTCAATCAAGACGATATTTTAAAAGAATTTATCTAAACTTAATCGTAACAACTAATTGTAAAAGAATATGATATTTACTTTATAAGATTTAATTTATATGAGATTTAATTTAATAATATAAGATTTCATTTATGGAGCAAAATAATAACCTGAACCAAGAAGTTAAAGTATAAAGTAGTCATGGGCAAAGTGGGGTCCTCGGGTCACTGAACTCACGCCTAATTTCATGAGGAAAATAACGTTATTAAAATGTTGTTTCTTTTCGTTCTCACTTGTTCACTCACAGACTCTTTCATACATAACCGCATCAATGATTAAGTACAATGTTTCTTTGATTTTGTAACTTTTCGTTGAAGATAACGTTGTCAGCATTTTAAACCACTGGAAAAAACTAAGGAAGATCACATGTGTAAACATCTTTTGCTTCAGAAACAGGAAATGTTAATGATAATTATTTTACTCTAGAGAATAAATATACTTATTTTAAAGACTTTTTTACATCGTCAAATGAATAAATTAGAAACAAATCACATTTATCTTTTTTTTTAATTATCTACTTTTCTCCATTTCTAAGGTAGATGCTAATGCGTCTGGTCTTTTGCTAGGAAAATGGCTGCGCTATCATTAATGAACAATCATCTTGTTTTTTTTTGTTTGTTTTTTATTAGCCCGACCCGCCTTATGATGAATTATCATGTGACCCACTCTTCGAAAAATGTTGCCCGTGCCTGGTATAGAGAGCCAAAAAAACAGTCAAAAAAATTCATAGGTGGAACTTCTAGGAATTTAACTAAAAAAATATATGAACGTCAAATGTATCATTTACAAAGCAACACACTCGATGCACTAATTTTTCACCGTAATTAATATGACCGCAATTTTGACTTAAAGAATGCAGTTTTAATTAAAACAGAAAGTAAATCTCTAATCCGAAAATTTAGAGAAAGCGCAGTAATTTCTGAGGCTTAACTTGGCGTCCAGGATCATACCATATTTCATCTTTCTTAAGAAATTTGTCGCTCTCCTAATGTGGAATATTTGAAAACAACAGCGATAAAAACAACAACAAAAGCTTTGAAAAGCCGAATCAAATTGGCTAAGTTGTATATCTAGACACAGTGGACGCAAAAAAAAATTTAATTTAAATTTAAATCTTAACGTCTCTACATCGTCATCATACCTCTCGATAAATAATTATAACCGATGATTTTTTTTTCTTTAATAATAAGTTGCCAATGTTTAATGGTTGACAACTGGATATGTCATTCGTACCTTCTCTGTTAATTAAAGTTAAAAGTAAATAATTTCGAATTTAAAACTTTGTAAATATCTCCAATCTTTTAAGATTTTACCATCTGGATATTTAATGTTAGCGGATATGTTTTACTTCTTTTAAAGAAGTAAAACATAACAGGGAAGCTATGTTATGGGAAATGGACTAAAACTGAGATGCCAGGTCAAGACCAGTAACATTGCAAATTCTTCTTTGGATTTCATCAAGAATTTCTAAACATGTAGCAGGCGCACCAGGCCTGATGTGGCAGCAACATTCAAGGTAAAGTCAATCGTCATCTTCATTATCTCTGTTTTTTTACTCTCAGTAACCCCTTGCATCGTAGGGGATTTTCTTGCCGGGCTTGGGGTGAAATAATAAAAAAGAAAATTTTTGTTGATTTTTTTTTTTTTTTAATCGGTATCATTCCATGCAAGGCAGTAAAGCCACTAAAACACAGGCGGTTAGATGGTGTGGTGGAATTAGGAACAGAAACATTAATAATATGTGGAAAGAGAAAAGTGTAATCAGGAGGACATTGGATAGCGATTGACATTGCATTTAAATTTTTGCAGATTAAAGTTGACTGGAAAGCATGGAACCGGAAGCGAGTTTCACAAGCAAGAAGTGTGAGAAAAGAAACTGTTAGCATAGAACTTACGGCTACATCTAGCCAGCTCAACTAATTGATGAGACTTTGACGCCACTCTAATATTACGCTTATATTCATGAAATCTGGGTACCATAGCAAAGAGCTCATCCGAACAATTACCCTGAAAGTATTTAGTATATTCAAGGCAAAACAAAAACCAAACATTATTGGTTCGGGACATTGATGGTTATAACATTAATGTATGTTGTCTTTAAGAAATTAAAATCAAAAATATTCTTTCTTTGATATTAATATACAGTAGTAAGACAACACAAGTTAAAAGATTTGGAAAAAGAAACGACACGTCTAAATTAGGCAAAAATGAAAATAACAATGACATCTCATTTTAACAGATATATTTACCAAAATCACACAAAAATATCTTGAAATATGAAAGAGTAAAATCTCACCATGGCTTCCAGACGACTTCTGAATCCCCTGCAACTCTTCTGGACGATCTCCTTGTTTCAGTTGGTGAATGCAGCTATAATCCTTGCATTCAGTTCATTTTTGATATTACAAAGAGTTTTGTTGGTCTCTTACTCAACTGCACCCCACACATAATAATCAAGGGGGTTGCAGCCTTGGGTACTAGGTGGTCAGATGTAAGGAGTGATGTGGTCGCATAAATTGTCTAACAACCATGACTGACTTCACCTGATTGTGAGACATGGTGCAGAGTCCTGTTGTCAGACATTCCAATTTGTAACTCACATGTTAGGCTGTCCCTTTTGTCGAAAACCAAACATTTTGTCTTGTTTCAGTTGATGATTAGTCCGTTCTTCTCGCATTCCTTTGCTGTCTTATAATTCCATTAATAAGAACACTATTTTAGCCTGATGTAGTCTTTTAAAGGAGAAAATCCGTTACATAGAATTTATTTTTCTATTTGTTTTACAAGTAAAGAAATAGAACCTATACTCTTCAAAAATTTAAAGGCATCGTCAATCGCCATCTTCTATCTTCTTGAACCCCGAACAGCTTTTATCTTTTCCTCGGTCTTTTCCCTCTCATTTATTCTCTGTAACCCTCTGCGTACCAGTGGAATTCGCGCCTTGCTTGGGGGTGAAATGGTTAAAAAAATATATACAACTATTAATAAATCCATATATACAGACAATTACGTATATATATATATATATATATATATATATATATATATATATATATATATATGTGTGTGTGTGTGTGTGTGTAACCTACATTCACTTACGCGCTAATACCCTTGGGAAAGGTGTGAATCCTCTTCTTCTCCCTCCAGCTATGGGTTAAATAGCAGGACAGACTGGGTTCTATAGCCTCGGATGGCAACTGGTCTAGGAGAAGGACAACTCTGAATTTAAAACCTGAGGGGGGATTGTTTGGGGACCTTGTGGCACGTAGTGCACCAGGTCTCTGTATTCGGCCCTTCAAAAAGTGTGGATGGTCCTGCACGAAGCCTTCACCACTATAATCGAATCTCATGTGCCGGTGTCGGGTTGTCAGTTTCCTGGAAACTGATCTGCTTGACCCTCATACGTCGAACCCGCGTCCAGGGTAAGACGATAAACTACGTCCAACATCAAGGCCTCTGATCAGGATGTTTTGAGGAGCATGGAACCACCTCTTAACTGCTGGTGTTCCCAGGTCCACCCTGACCTGGGGTGGTAGCACCTGTTAGGGTTCCAGCAATGGGCATATAGTTAACCCCGAAACTGAGGTAAAAAGCATTATGAAAGTGTAAAAATAGGTTTTAATACCAGAAATACTTTGTAAAAAATTATTACCAGAAATAAAATCTTTGATAGAAAAACTATTACCAGCAATATGTTTTTGAAAAAAATATTACCAGCGATACTTTTTCGAAAAATTATATTACCAGGAAAAAAGTTGTTGGCATTAAATGACCCATTGAGGTTGATATGCCGTAAAACAAACCAAACCAAACCAAAATAAACATTGAAATATCAACAAAATCAACCAAAATTGGATATTTGTTATTTTCCTGATCCTCTGAGTCACGTTTATTCTTTTGTTTTAATTTCTTCATGGGGTTCAGTGTGAAGAATGGTTTGTAATCCTCGATTTAGTAGGGCGTAAATCCACGCAGCGTAAGTTTAAACTGACGACTTATTTTCTCTCCTTTTTTTTTATATTGTGTTTATTGCGGATAAGATGAAGGAGAGTTTGGATTAAAATGATATAAATTTCAAAGAGGATTATTACTTTTTGGTGTATTAAAAATCGTTTTTTTAACAGTGTCAGATTTTTTTTTCGTTTTACTGATTCAAAATCCATTCTTCTTTCTTTTCGTATACCTATTTTCACATGATATATATTTATGTATGTATGTATGTATGTATGTATGTACGTATGCCTGTATGTATGTATGCATGTATGTATGTATGCATGTATGCATTTATGGATGTATTAATATATAGATGTATATATTCACATATGTATCTATGTATCCATGACCGCATGTATGCATAGATGTATGCAGGTATGCATGCATGCATGCATGTATGTATGCATGTATGTGTGTGTAAGCAAGTATGTATGCATGCATGAATGCATGTATCTTTGTATGTATGCACGCATGCATATATCTATGCATGTATGCATGCATGTATGTATGTATGCATGTATGTATGTATGCGTATATGTATGTATTCATGTATGTATTCCTCTATGTATGTATCTATGTATGTATACATGTATGTATGCATGTATACATGTATGTATGTATACATCTATGCATGTATGCATGCATGTATACATGTATGTATATATGCATGTATGTATGAATGTATGCATGCATGTATGTATGTATGCATGTATGCATGCCAGTACTGGATGTTTTAAAAATAACTCCCTTTTTTATGAATGTGTGGCCAGCCAAAATTCCTGACATTAACATCCTGTGACTTTTTTTGGGGGGGAGGTTAAAGGCGGAAGACTTTATATCAAACTAGGACTTTGGGAGAACTTAAAGGGCAAATACCCTACCACAAGAGTTCCTGGTGAAATCAGTTGACAATTTCATCGGCGACTCTGTTAGCGAAATCTGATGCACAGATCGAACTTGAAATAAGACCGCATGCTAAACGCTTTTCACTGATATCCATTTCTTGTAAGAATTATACTTAATAAATAAATTATAACTACTTTAAAATGAGGAATTATTTTTCAGTCACCCTGTATGTATGTATGTGGCTGCCGTTGTTCAGCATTAGCGATTTCTTATCCGAAGGAATCGTCTGACCAAAGAACCCTCGCAAATGTAATTTTCACGTCGATATTATCACATTTAATGGGCCGGCCCTAATCAAAACCAGTACAAAACGTTTATTGAAATGCCACTCGATAAAATGACAAAATATGTACAAATCAAACAGAAATAGAAACATTCCTGCCAGGAGACTCACATGGGATAAACGATTTTGAAATATATCATTCCCAAAACGACATGTGGTGACTTCTGAACATTGATTTGATAAGAATCTTAGCGGCGTTTTCAGGAGAGAATTCGAGAATTATTCTCCTTAGTACCAAGATCATGTCAAATAACCTTTAATTCGCAATTGCATTTAAGAGAAAAAAAATTAAAGGATTTCTTCGTGCCTTCAATTCTGCTGGGAATACAAAGATCATGTTTAGCACTTCTGCACCCACCAATATCTCCTGCTATGAACTGAACATTAAATAGGAATCCCTCTTGTTACTATCACTGCACTAAACCATATGATATATATATATATATATATATATCATGTTATAAAGCATGAAATAGAGTAAATCTTATTTGTTATTAAATTCGATTCGCTGTCGTGGACCGACGATCCATGTAAGTGCCGGTATAAAACAAGTAAACATTAGGATGATACGGGTCGAATGTCATTATTATTATTATTAATAGTATTGTTTTATTTCCTTTGTTTTCTGGTGTATAGTCATTTCTTTCCAGGTCCCAACCAAAGACCTAAGGTCAGAAATGGCATCATGACATTTTCCACTGACCGATTAAAAACACGTAAACACATATTTTACATAGATAAAGGCCTTTGTAAGGCATGGACTGTGCTCATGAGAACAATTCTTTCTGTTTCTTTAAGGCATGGGCTTCCAGGAATCCCTTCAATGAGTCTACTGGAATCTTTTCCAATCAATCTGAGGGATCCAATTACAACAGGGATATTTGATGTTCCCATGTGCCACATTTTTGAGATTTCGATTTCAAGGTCTTTGTAATTTGATATTTCTTTGAAAATCTTCAAAGATACATTGCAGTCTGCAGGGACTGCCATATCAATAAGGAGGCACTTTTTTGTTTGCAGTCTCTAATCACAATGTCTGGGCGGTTAGCTTTGATTTCCTGTCTGTGTGTATTGTGTAGTCCCATTATTATTATTATTATTATTATTATTATTATTATTATTATTATTATTATTTCCTTTGATTTATGGTGTGTACACATTTCTTTCCGGGTTCCATCCAGATACCTAAGGTTAGAAATGGCATCATGACATTTTCCACTGGCAATTAAAAAAAAGGAACCACAAACATATGTTACATAGATAAATCCTTTTGTAAGGTATGGGCTGTACTTGTTATTATTATTATTATTATTTATCTGTTTACACGGATTATTGAATATTATTAACTGATTTTGAACGCATTGGATATTGTTATATACCGTACCTATGAACACTAATGGGTATGTCCCAATCCTTAAAAATAAGTTGGGCACTATTGTAAGAGGAGGTAATAATACTGTCTAAGTAGTCCAACACTAATAGTGGTTTACCTACTTCACGTCGCTGGGGAGTATTGTATTTTGTTGATGTTATAAAGATAACCATTTCATTTCCAACCTCCATTTTTGGTTATTTCTCATTCAGTAAGTCTTTCTAGGTTACAACAGATATCAAGCTACATGCTGCAACTTTACGTATCTAATATGTTTTCTAATTGTTCGTAATATTCCAACCAAACAGGCCTTCTGCAATGCATAAAAACTCATTGGGAAATCCAATGCTTTCAATCCAAATTCTCTGACACTGAAATTGTTATTAATGCACCGATTACACTAAGCATAATCCCTACCTACCAGAAATTCTATATTTTCTTGATTTCGTACTTTAAGCCTGCATATTTCCCCATTTTCTGTTCTTTCCGAATAATCTGATCTCCAACGGACAGGCAACGACAATCAAACAACACCATCGATCTATATTCGGAAGTGTATGTTCAGTGTCCAATAGAATCTTCCTGATTATTCGTGGCAGCCAGCTATAGGCTCTCACTCTGGCCAATAGAAAATGGCCGCAAACTACATAAGAACTGACGTAGAAGCATGAAAAAATCGATTATTTCCACTATCGATGGGAGTTGGAAATGCAAAGTCGGTCTTGGCGTTCCCGCTAACTTGGAGCATGTGCATGTAAATTTTGGTGCAAATCCGTCGAAAATTACGGCCGTGCATTCGTTACACACACACACACACATCCTGACTTTTATAGATAGAGATTTATCTGCACGCTCTTATCCAGAATTTGGGAAACAATTTCTACCATTATTATTATTATTATTATTATTATTATTATTAAAGATGTTTGTAGTATCGTGTAGGAATACTTCTAGCCAGGTAAAGTACAGTGACACAACGTACAATCGATTCCAGATGCAGTCAGAATAGTTCTGGAAAAAACGTCGTAATATAATTTCCCTGCGCCTTTTCTATAAATATTTTCATAGAAATTGTTCTGATGAACTTTCCCCGAGAATAGTTTTGTTTTCATATTGTAAATACACATTGGGGCTAGTTTTAAATTTTTTCTGTCTATATTTCTGATAATGAGGTATTATGTACACTATTTACATTGCTCGGTCTATCATCCTCATCTTTGTTGTCATGTGTATTACAACGTTTCGGCCGTTGTACGCTCCGGCCTTCTTCAGGTGGTTGGAATGTCGAACTGAACCCTTTATTTTGTTCGCTGGGGTAGACTATTCTAGTTCCACGTGCCATGTCTAATGGATATCAGTTATCTCTTGTGAATTCCCCTCTCCAAGTTCTCCACTGCCTTAACCAGGTATTGAACTCACAACTCTTTGGGTCCTGTCACTCAAGGACACATGGCACAGTGGATAAAGGCGTTGTTTAGATCCAGTGACAGGACCCAAAGAGTGTGGGTTCAATACCCGGTTAAGGCGGTGGAGAATTTGAACAGGGAAATTAACAGGGGATAACTGATAACTGACATCCATTAGACATCGCACGTGGAACTAGCACAGCTAGCGAAATAAAGGGTTCAGTTCGACATTCCAACCACCTGAAGAATGCCGGAGCGTACAACAGCCGAAACGTTGTGATAAATATGGCAACAAAGATGAGGATGATAGTCCGAGCAATGTAAATAGTGTTTTAAATTGTTGTTTTATTCCCTCCCCCACCACAGACAGTGAATTGTACATAAGGGGAGTAGTTAGGACGTTCATGGAGAGAATCAGGTATTATGGTGGATGTAAGATAGGTAAGAATGTGTTGCTTTGGTGTAAGGAATATCGTTGTATGCTTGGGTCAGTGTTTACGTCTAGCTAAGTTTAATGGTAAGATAGAAAAAGATCGTCCTTTCCCCAATCCCCATTTTTGGCCTTGTGTCACATTTTCTGTACATAGCAGAATAAATATCACTTTCACTGAGACTTTACGAATTTAAGCGCAGTACTAGGTTAGCAACAAGATCTCATCATTTTTCAACTGAAATGGCTAGACGTAATCGTAAGTTCTCTGTTAACAGTTTCTCTTCTCGCACCTCTTGCTTGTGGAACTATTTTCCGGCATTTTGTTTCCCAGTCAGCTTTGATTTTCTAAAATCTAAATGCAATCAAATTTCAATCAAAACGTCAATCGTTATCTTTCGCCCTCTTAATCCTTGACCTTTTATTGTCCCCTCTCCTTAATAGTATATTTGTCTCATATTCTCGAACACTCCGTAACCCCTTGCGTCTTAGTGACTCTATTGCCTTGTTGGGGTGAAATGATTAAAAAAATAATGTTGAGCCATACCCTCTGGATATTTGTCCACAGCTTCTTGATATTTATAGATGTGTGAATATGCGTTTCCACTACATCCCACAAATTCTCTATAAGGCTCTTATCATTTGTTGGCGCGTTGATCTTATAAAGTTGTTGTATACAGCAGGAAGTTTAGATGTTTCTGAAGGAATCTGGGACCAGAAATGACGTCTATATGAAAGTTTCTGACAAACCTGTTTAGGAATTTTGGACTTTGCATTTCCATGAGCTCACGATACGTTGGCGCTAACTACAATTAACTTTACATAGTGATAATCCATGACATTTGGAACGTCAGTGTATTTTTTTTTAATTATCTTGTTATTCATGTTAATTTGCCAAGGAAATAGAATTATTTTTGATCTCCAATTACCAACATCCTAATTACTTTTTCATAACTTCAATTTAGATTATGAAGAATATGTTGCGCCTGTAAAAGAGAACATAAATAATTAATGATAATGACGGTTTATAAATATAATGCTATAACAATGTTCTTAGTAAGAGCATGTTAGCATAGAAAACATTCTAGAACTTAGCTGCGTTCAAAACACGACTTTTGTCGCTGATAGGAAATATGCATTTACACCATCCACCGCATCATGGCCGATGATTAGGTAATTCACATATCTAGCCTATACAATATGAATTCTAAGAAAAATATGTACCAATCGAGCAGTCTAAATCTCTGATCTTTCAAACACATAAAACAATAAAAATTGTACATTTCCATTCAATATATCTGAATATGGAAGTGTCAAGCTTTTATTTTTTTATTTTTGTTCAACCATTTTTTTTATTAAACAGGTATAATTTATGGCCGCGTCATCGTTGTTTCTGTTTCGATTATTTGAAGGAGATAGGGGAAAAAATGAAAAAGGCGCTTCCAAAAGCCAATATCACAAAAAAGTGCAGCCAAGCAGACCTTGTCAAAATGGAAATTGTGTTCGTGCCAGCCGCTAAACATTTAATTATCGCTGAAAAGTGTCTGGCATTATCGAGCCACCTTTCAAGGGAGATAATCGTATGTTTATAGTGGTTCTTTGTTTCTTTTGCATGCTTTTTAAACATTTTAGTTAAATTTATTTTCGTTCATTATTCTGGCTTGCTGTTCGCTGTGCAGCTTTTTTTCGTTTGATTATTCCGGCTGTGTTAGTGGTTTCTCTTCGCTTGTATGTCTATGGATGTCTTTGAAGTGAGAATCGGTTGTGTCAGTGAATACGAGATGGTTGCAATGCTAACCTGCATTTTTTTTTCTTTATAATTTCTGGCTTGTATGGTTTTATGGTTGCAAATAATGAAATAAATTGTTTAGGACCGGGTTAGAAAGAGGTATTATATGTCTATACAATAAAGTGGAAAACAAAGACTGGTATAAAAATGATACTAGAAAGAAAAAAAAGATCCTAAAAAATTGAAAGCATAAATATTACGAAAAAGAGGAAAATGGCGGAAAATGGCGGAAAGAGAGAATTAAAGAGAAAAAGAAGGAAAAGCAATTTTAAAATGAAAAACGTGAAAATGCACAAGAGATTATATAAAAATTTACTTGAAGGAAATAAATGAAAATTAGAAAGAATATACTTGAGAAAGAAAGAAAGAAAGAAAGGAAATTTCAAACCGAGAAAACAATAAATAACGAAATTGTGAAAAAAAAAAGTCAACTAGGAAGAAGGAGATTTTAAAGAGACAAAATAAAAATTGCAAAAAAAAAGAACATACAAAGAGAAAATCAGGACTTTTTGCAGATATAAAGCAAGGAATAAACAACATACTAACAGAAAGAAAGAAAAAAGAAAGAAAGAAAGAGCATTCATACATATATAGAGAGCAAGAAAGAAACACTATACATGCATACAAAAAGAAAGAAAGGGCACATATTTATACACGAAGAAAGAAAGAACAACAGAAAGAAAAAAATTATAAAAGTGAGAGATCAATAAATAATGAAATTATGAAAAGGTCAGAGAGGAATAAAAGAAGAATTTTAAAGAGACAAAATGAAAAATGCAAGTGAAAGAACATATACAAAGAAAGAAAGAAAGAAAGAAAGAAAGAAAGAAAGAAAGAAAGAAAAGAAAAGAATATACCTACAGGCATAAAGCATGAAATAACATACATATATACAGACAGAGAGAAAGAAAGTTAGAAAGAAAGAACATTCATAGCTATACATAGAAAGAAAGGAATAAAGATAGAAAGAAAAAAGAAAGAGTTCATACAGACATATGCAATCAAAAGGAAGACCATTTACACATGCGGACGGACAGACAGAGAGAAAGAAGAAACGAAAGAACAAAAGAAAGAAAGAAAGAAAGAAAGAAAGAAAGAAAGAAAGAAAGAAAGAAAGAGTTGCCAGGTGGTAAAGAGTGACCAAAAAAAGAGAAAGTGTTGGAAATAAAAGAAGGAAAAAGCAAATTAAAATAATATGAGAAAAGTGTTACACAGATCAAGGAACAAATATATATAAAAAAAAGGAAAGAAATATAAGCAGAAAATCAAACAAATAAAGAAGCAAAGTAAAAGCAATTCACTTTTTAAAAGGGTGGCGAAAAGTAAAACAAAAGAGAATGAAGGATGTGATGATTGCAAAAAATAAATAAGCGGACATAAAAGAGAAGAGATATTAACAAGCAAATGAAAATATTCAAAAAAAAAAAAAATGAAAGAAAGAAAAACGAAGAGTCGTATTTAGCGATACACCCCAAAAGGGAAAGAGCAATTCAAAAAAGGAATAAGCTTGATGGGTGTTGACTGAGTGAAATGATTCGAGTGTTCTCATCAAAATGCTTCTGCATGACAGGAAACGTCAAATGTTGGCAAGTACTGATGGGAAGCAATGGCCGACCTCTAAAAGCGAGCCATATTGTCTGGTCTGAATATAATTGAAGAGAAAGAAAGGGTACATCTCTGCATGTTGATGTTCTATCTGCGTTCACGATCTGTCCAAGCTGCTTGGCTTTACAGTATGAAGCAAGAAAGAACAGACATTTGCATTCCAGATTGTGTCAATTCTATTTGAGAATAAAAGCAGAAGTCACCATACGGTTTCTCTTCAAGTTGTGTCGATGGATGAGTTTTAATTGCCATGGTCCTTCAAGACGTAAGTGACTCTTCACAAATCCCTTTTCTTTATTATCTGAAAAATAGTGGCAGACTTGAGGGTAGGTACCTCCAATAATTCGCTGAAAAACAGCATAGCATGATGTAAATGCTTTATCGTCAATATATTTGTTTTTATTAAGACCAAAATATTTTTGGTTATTTTATTAAATTTTTAAATTCTGTCTAGCACGTCCGAAATTTTGGTTAGAAATTTTGTTTTTCTTGCGTCAGCGGGGGCAGCAAAGATTATAGGAAATTTTAGCGTCTTTTTTGCGGTAGAAACAAACTGATTTGTAAATTCTTGCGAAAATCAAATAATTGTCAGATTTTAATAAAACTTTCAGAACTTGTTCACAAATGTATGAAATTATTTTAAATTTTCCATTAAATTACTTTTTATAGAAAATCTTGGTAGAAAAAACTTCGTAGAAAAGCTTGGTAGAAAATCTTGGTAGAAAAATCTTGGTAGAAATATATTTTAGATCAGTTAACCCCCAACCTTTACGTAATTAATGAAATTTCCAGGTATTAAATTTTGTCCCTCTTCATATTCCTTGGAGGATGTAAATTATTATTTTTTTCAAACAGTTAATCATTTATCGAAAATCTGCCCTTAATCGTAAGATAAAAAATGCAATCAAACTAAGAGATTATTTAATTGGAAAAGCTTTTAATTACTTTTATAAATAAGATATATTAAGTACAGTATTGTCTGAACAAAAACAATTTTCGATGAATAATAAATTTTTAAAGGATTTGTTTACCTTTGTTTTTACATCTTAATTAGAATAATGTATTAAGTTTTAAATATATTAAAATTCAGTCTTAAGGCTTCCTGTTTAGATGATAGTATTATTCAATGAAAACTATTTTTCTAAACATAAATTTAAAAGCTTAGCACAAATTATCACATAACAATATTTTTGAAAGAATTTTGAATTTTTTCTGTATATAAACATGCTTATTTTCTATATAAGGTCGACCATATACGACATTATTAGGAAATAAAAGCAATAACTATAGTAAAAAAAATGAATTTTTACAAAAATTGTGTTAATTTAAAAAAGATTTCAATTAGATAATTTATAACGTTTTAAGTCTTTTAAATTTCTGTATTAATTTCGCCCTTTTTGATTGTTGTGGATTCCGAAATGAAATCCGGTACCAATAAATAACAAACGCCTAGAAGGAATATAGGAAAATAAATGTATTAATGTAATAATACAAACTGGTAATGCAGGTTAGTAGTTCCAGGAATGCAGGTTAGTAGCAATATATATATATATATATATATATATATATATATATATATATATATATATATATATATAATTATTTATTTAAAAATATGATTCCAAATCGCTACATAAGAGGTCTCATGTTTCAAAACAAGAGCCGAAAACTTCAATATAATCCTTTAAATTAAATTGAGTTGAAAGTAAAATGGGCTCCGTTCCATCTTCAAGCGAAATTTTTGTTGGAATAACGTATATCTGAAATTTACTTGTTTTAAAATTGAAATCAAAATCCCCATGGTAACAGCTATGGTGAATTGTCTAAATTGGGTAGGCGAGTGTAGGGTGTTTATAATAAGTAGCGGTATAGAGATACTAGGTGTCAAGTCGGGGAAAGGTGGGGGTGTCAAAAATGAAACGGAAGATGTATTGGCCATCGTCTAGTTTGCTTGTCTATGGGGATTTATTTATTTATTTTATTTTATTTTATTTTATTATGAAAGGGAATTGTGCATATAAAAAAAGAAAAACTTTCGTAACGTTTGTTTTTTGACGACTTCATAAAGGGTTATCTTATATGTAAGGTATTTAAACTACTAATTTAGGCTATGGATTATGAAGTGTGTTATGTTATATGCCTTGTTTGTAGTTAATTATTCCTACTATGAATCTGATGATTGGGCTATTTGTTAAACAAGTTATATAATTTTTTTTTTTTTTTATCTAATAATTCAAACCAAAAATCTGATGATGCCTACAAAAAACCGTTAACTCGTGTCTATTATTTAATAGATTATTATTATTTAGAAATTTAATAATGTTCAATTTTTCATGGAGGCACAAAGGGCATGGGTCATCCCAAGCTTTACATATTCTAGCCTTGTCAATAATTTTCCATTTAACTTTTGGTGTCTTATTTGTTTCCTTCAGGTGCCAAAAATATTTTGATAGTGAAGTCTGATTTCGTTTGTTTATATTATTAAAGGAGGACTTATGCTGCCTCCATCTATCTTTAAAATTATTCTTCGTGGACCCAATGTATATCATATTAGTGCTAGGGCTCTCTGTGGATGAAATAGTACATTGGTATACCACAGAATTAATACAACATTTATTTTCTAATGGAACATTTATTTTCTAATGGGCAGTCTTTTCATATTTTTAAATAAATAATTATATTTATACTCTACTTTTGTATCCAGCACTATTTTTTTAAAAAAAATAATAACTAAAATACTAAGGGACTTTTGGATTATTTACCTAACCAGTTCCTTCCTATTTTCTATATATTTTTATATATATATATATATATATATATATATATATATATATATATATATATATATATATATATATCTTTGGTATCGTTCCTCACTGTGACTTTTGCTCGTTAAGTTCGTTCTGGTTCGTGCCCGTTAGTCCTTCTTTCTCGTTCTTCTCCCGGGTATTCACTTGCAGTAGTATACCCTGGGTGATTCCATTTGTTTAAAAAGGGGAGAACCCTCAACATAGATGATATTAAGTAAAGAGTTTATTTACTGATCATAAATGATAAAGCTTAGTATGAATCATCGAAACCCAATATTTTTATATTTTATTTTTGTATGTGTATAAACGTGTCGATTTTTGTAGGCGTGCGCCATACACGGCATTAAAAAAAAAAAAAAAAAAAGAATAAGAAGAATAAATTATGATAATTATAATAAATTTCACGCGTGTGTTTGAGTGCGTTCGTGATTGTGCGGGGTATATATTGTATTCTCTTTATTCATAGAATCAAACAGCAAAGAAAATATGCCATAAACCCAACCACCCATAATTAATTAAAAATATGAGGAAAAGTCACTTTACTATTTAGGCACTAGTTTATATATTAATAACAAAACACAAGTACGTATGTGTTTGTACGCGCATGTTTGTATACATATGTGTGGGTATGCGTGTGTGTGTTCCATGTGTGTACTTCTATATATGTATATGCATGTATATGTATTTGTGTGCGTAAATATATGAATATAAGTATATACATACAAATTCAAAGAATGATAAATAAAAATTTAATTATAAACCTAACCCTTTATAATTAATACCCTAATAGTAATTAAGATAAAACCAAATCAAATAAGAAAACGAAATAATGGCTAAATAAACACAAATATAAATATTTACTTTAGTATTTAACCCTAGAACAATAACCATTAATTAAAGTTACACCACTACTAATCGTGGGTATATCATACCCGATTTTGAAAATATCAAAAAAAAAACATTAGTTAACATGAGTTAACATTAATAGGAACTGAAAAACTGTTATACTGGAACACACCTATTCTATTGTTAATAGACACTCCCACCTATAATAAGTAGGAGTAGTAGTAGTAGTCACTCAGTGAGTTGGTCAGTTAGTCGATATCGGACGACCGTTAGTCGGATATTAAAGTATCAGCCACCACAACTAGATTACTGCATCATTACCTATTATATCAAGTTCCTAACGTTTTGTACGTCGAATCTATTTTAGGACCGAATTAGTGAAATACAAGCCTCCACTGTGAAACTACTCTATAACAAAAACATATTACTTAGGTAAGAAAATCAGGTACTGAAAATTGTAAGTAAAAATAGGAAAATTTGCTCTGGGTACTATATACCCATGGTTAGTGTTCTAGGATTAAGCATTAAAATTAATTATTTATGCAAAAAAAAAAAAAAAATGATTACAATTTTCCTAACTCAAGAAAATACCAGAACGCACAAAAATTGACAACAACAGTATGTCTAGAAAATTTGAAATCAAACGGCCCACGCAAAAAGAAAAAAGGGAAATGGTTAAGGAGTAATGCGAAAAAGAAACGACGAAAAGGACAACTAATCAAGACATTCTACGCGCACACAATCACACACGCACATATACACTAAAATAAAATTTGAAAAAAATGAAAAGTGCATATAAAAGAGAAAAATCGAGAAGTATAGCAGTCAATTGCTGATAACTGACGAATGGACGGAGTGATATCCAGAGGATATCTACGAAACTCTGGAGTCGGAATGCTGAAGGTAACGTCGATCAGCTAACGGAAAAACCTTTTACTTGCATTAATTCGAGAGACAGATATATAAAAATCCACATCTTCCGTAAAAAATAACATCCTTGCAAATATGATAAGAATATAGTTTTAAGATATACTATATTTATGGATAAATGTGGTCAATATCAAGGATAGAGCGTATGTAAATATAAAATATAAAAGTCATCACTGAGGTCAACACCAAGTGGCAGCAGTCTGTTTCATACTTGAACGCAATCTCTATATATAGTGTAATTAGGCAATAATGAATTTCAAGCAGTTCACAATGGTTCGAGTGAATCGTTCACTAAAATCATACAAGATTATAGAAGCGGTTCTTAAATTCTTGTTGTCTGTAGTTTTTCAGTTTATTCGATGTTAAAATGCTAGTACTTACTGAATACACTTGTAAAAATAGAATACGTGGATTTAACACATCACAAGAAATATTTAAATAAAATTCTCACTTAAAAATTTTGAAAAAATTAGCGTCGCGTCTTTGCACGTTCCGATATCTTACAACCGTCAATAATAGCAGATATTCAAAAAACATCTTTCGGTCGACATACAGATATATCGTCTCAAGTTTTTGATTTTATAAGAAAAAAACACATGCCTGATGATGGATGGAAGACCGTCCGTAAGTACTAGCATTTTAACATCGAATAAACTGAAAAACTACAGACAACAAGATTTTCTTCAAGGATCAAAACTCGCACTATGGATGAACAGGATTTTAATGCATATATTATGTTTTCTAGTGACGGATGTCGCCAATAATCGCATTGATACTTCTGATTAATTTTATGTGTGATTAATTCTTGTATGTAAATCATATGCTGCCTAATATATATATATATATATATATATATATATATATATATATATATATATATATATATACATAATATGCATCCATCGGTATCCTATCTGTGATTTTCATGCACAATAGAATCATCAGGCACTAATTGAAAAGCAACGAGCTCTATTTTATTAGCACTATAAACACTATTTATATGCACTATTTTATTACTCAATGTGCGATCTTTTATATTCATATGAACATGTGTGTGTGTGTGTGTGTGTGTGTCTGTAGCTCACATGTTATTTAACCGTAATATAATAAAGTAAAAAAAGTTAAAATAAATAAAAGATCAATAACAAAATTAATTAAAATACAGAATTTCAAAGTATGAATGGGTCAGAAGGGTATTAAGGAAAATAAGTTCATGGAACAAAAGCAAGAAAGGAAAGGAAAAGAAAGAAAGAAAGAAAGAAAGAAAGAAAGAAAAAAGATAACCCAAAAATTCCAGTGAGATTTATCGTCCCGACGTTTGATATAAATATCGAATTAGTCATGACGTCATTGCTGACCAACTGCCATTATCTGAATTTTATAATCTACAAGCTTTTCATGTTAAGCAGAGTATTTTTTTTGCCGAAATCGCCATATCATATGGCTGTCAGTACATAAAATAATATACTACATTCTTTCACTGTTATCTTAAACCCCATTGAGTAAATCTGATTACGTCCCTTGAATAGCCATTCAGTGACTGTGTTACCTACAATAGATCGTACTAAAAATGATTTGATGAAGGGTAAACACTACTTAATACTATGTACACTTGCCCTATTTCTTTTTTTGATGTTTTCTTCTTTCTTTCTTTTTTTTTACTTTTTCATATCACTAGTGGAATATCAAGAGAAATATTGTGGGACTCATTTTCTTTTTGTATTTTTGTTTTCAGGCAATGAGCCAAAATCTATAAAATTTTATAAATATAGTTTACTATGTATAGGTGTTTGATTTTTACTAAGATATACAGAAAAGGCTTTTACAGCGCTATTCTCCAATGATATCACTTTTAAGCGAGGAATTTAACTTTATCTATCAAAAAATATCATCCTGTTCTTGATAAAAATAGAAAAAAAAAAAGAAAAAAAAGGTACTGGTAGTGTAGTGGTTACCGGCTTTGGAATCAAGCCGAGTTCGAATTCCGGGATGAATTCATCTCATTCCTCCATCCTATCAATGCTGCAGAGCCCAATCTACCCTACAGTTTAAGTAGACTATTAAAATGAGATTAAAAGAAGTTACATGAAGAAAAACGAAAGTCTTAGTGTAAAACGAAATTAATAAATATATTATATATGCAGAGAGAGAGGGGGCATGTAAATCAACACTGCATAGTGACACAGTTAGTGTAATATTTAGATTTAGCTGCACTGACGTGTGAAACTGTCAATCACCATGCAGGGATTTCTATGTCCACGTTATCTATATCAAATAAGGCTCTCTCTCTCTCTCTCTCTCTCTCTCTCTCTCTCTCTCTCTCTCTCTCTCCCACACAGTCATCTCTCACTCTTTATATCTATTTATCTATCTATCTATATATATATAGATATATATAATCTATCTATCTATCTATTTATCTATATAGCTATCTATATATATATACATAGATAAATAGATAGATAGACAGTTTCGCACCTCAGTGCAGCTAAATCTAAATATTATATATATATATATATATATATATATATATATAAAGGTGTTTCATTAAGACGGATCAAAGTCAGCAGTAAATAAATCAGTGTTATTGGTGAAGATGTATTTATAATGTTATTTAAGTCATGGCAATTATGTGTGAAAAATAATATCGCCCAAATATCCACCAAGGCTTCGGCGGCTCACCTCCACTCGAGGGTCAAAATATTTGATAACGTCTCTGCATAGTTGCTCCTCGATCTCACCAATATACCTTATTATCTCATTCTTAATAAACTTCGATATCTTCTTTAACACGTTGCTTGATTGTTAATCTTTCCATGGTTGAATTCCATGGCTGAAATTGGCAATGACTTAAATCTTACACACTTAATTCAGATTTAAAATTGGTCCAAGTTATTGGAACACCATATATATATATATATATATATATATATATATATATATATATATATATATATATATATATGCATCTTTCGTAAAGAACGGCCGAAAAGGAAGATTTAATTAATCTTTTATTGAGTTTTTTTTCCAACAATCTAACATTTTACCGTTTTCGGAGGTCAAGAAATATAGAAATTGACCATACTTATAATTATACTAGCAGTGACCAATATAGTGTACCAATTCCAATTCCCTATACAAGACTGTGTTACTTGTCAAAAACCAATGACTTTTATTGGACACACCACAACCTCACTGAGTAGACGTCTTACATGGCACCTATCACAGTAGAGTGTGATTAATAAACTTTTATTGACTCATAATTTTCAAGAACGTTTAAGGAAAATTCTAGTTGATAATACAAGGAGCCTTTTCAGGTTACATAGTCGTACACAGCTCGTCATTAGGGAAGATCTGCTTATTGAATTTTATTCTCCCACTATGAATCTTACACTATTTACTAGCGGAGATGGCGTGTTAAAAGTGTTCTGAAAATAGAATGCTTGCCCCCCACCCCCGTCAACTGGCCGCTCACGGGGCGTGACCGCCACGGAGCACACAAACCGCTCGGACTCCACATTGTAAAACCACTATGTAGATGCGACACACATAATTTCACCATCCAAAAACACATCCTTGATAATGGCTAGAGAAGTAGGCGAAAGCGCTCGGAACAATTATAACTATGGACAATTTTCAATGAAAGATGCATAAAAGAAAAGTTTCTGCCCAAATATACATCAACATATATATATATATATATATATATATATATATATATATATATATAAGGCAGGTTGGGTTTGTGTGTGTGTGTGTGTAACGAATGCACAGCCGCAATTTTGACGGATTTGCGCAAAATTTACATGCACATGCTCCAAGTTAGAAGGGAAGGCCAAGACCGACTTTGCATTTCACAACTCCCATCGACAGTGGAAATAATCGATTTTTTCATGCTTCTACAGCAGTTTTCATGTAGTTTGCGGCCATTTTCTTCCTGGCAAGAGTGAGAGCCTGTAGCTGGCTGCCACGAATAGGCAGGATGATTCTATTAGCCAGCGTGAGAGCCAACAGCTGACTGACATGAATGTTAACTAGCATGCTAGCATGCAAAAAAATCGATAGCTGCATTCGTCACAAGTGGGAAAAATTTAAATCTGCATGACACTTTACTCCAATTGGCTCATTAACTTGCTTAAACTCAACGTTGATTCTGATTCCGCAGAACTGGGTTGGATGTGAAAAAGTATTTGTTGTTTACATTCTTTTTTCATTCGGTTTTTCCAGTTACGAGTCCTTTTTTAAAGCTGATCGATTTGTGTTCATTTTGTTTAGTTCTTTTTTCGTAATAGATTTAATGTTTAGTATGGAGCTTAGAAAAATTCGCAGTGTGAGATAGGCAAGAAGTAAGGCATGTAGCAACATCAGCACGGCAAAGGTCACTCCTTTAAAGGCAAAGAAGGGCCATGCTGCTAGTATATATATATATATATATATATATATATATATATATATATATATACATGCTGCTTAAAATCAGACCAGTGACTAAGCATCCACATTTTGTGTACAAGGTTTTCTTGATCGGCCCGAGAAATCTTCAGCTCCTCCTGGTATAACTCACTTTTTTCATTTATTACCTGAAAAAAACAAAATTAAATTACACTTGTTTAAGATGGCTTGACATGACATTAACTATGGCTTACGCGTTCGGGTATGGTTAAATCTTAATTGGGAGCTGAGGCGGATAGAACGACATGGAGGGGCCATCACAATCACCAAACCTAACATTGCTGGAATCATTCTTGTGTGGTGTACTGAAAGAGTGGGGAAGTGACTAAGACCGAGATGCCAGGTTAAGACCGATAATACTGTAGATTCTTCTTTGGATTTTATTAAGAGTTCCTAAATACATAGTAGAAGCACCAGACAAGATCTGGCAGCAGAATTCAATGCACGGACCAATGATAGACTTATAAATGTGTAAAATACATTCTGACGTGAAAAATTGTCTCGCATGCCATAGCGAATCAATTTTCTTAGCAGCTGATCTTGCAATTGATTCAATAGAACCTTTTTCGAGAAGGCAAAAAAAATTTCTCAGATGATTAAAAAAGAGAGCAGTTTCGTTTTAGAGGAGTTAAATTTGACAAGACATTTCTTGGCTTGGTTAACAATAGATTGAAGGTAATGCTTTAGATCAGCTACCAATTTGACCTTATCAAACCAATCAGATTTACCATTATGACAGGAGTAAATAACTGTCATCAGCACAGGTACCGCGTTGAGGTCTTAAGACAGCGGAAGGGCCGTTGATGAAAATTAGGGACAAATCTAAAGATAGATACCCGGGGGGGACACCCACATTAATTTTCAGGTACCTAGAAAAGTTACAACTTTCATTTCGACATTTGATAAAATAGGATTCGAACGAAAGATTCGTCCAGAAATACCATAACCTTTCAACTTGTGAAGAAGACTTGCGTGCCAAACCCTCTCAAACCGCTTTCCAGATATCTAAAACAAACAGCCCGAGCTTCACTCTTCTTATCTAAAGCTTGACAGACTCTCAGCTATAACCGTTAACACATCATCAGCAGTTATATATATATATATATATGAGCAATGAAGGGGGCGGAAAATCCCTCCATTTAAAATTCCAGTCTCAGTACGAACTAAGTGGAATACTTCAGAAATGATGTCCTTCTATTTGTACGATTCAAAGATGCTCGAGTCAGTTGCAAAGCAAGAACAAAACACAAGCCGCCTAATTGTTTTGTGCTTTCTAATTCTGCATACACTCTTTCTATTTTATATATATATATATATATATATATATATATATATATATATATATATATATATATATATATATTGTCTGTGGGATGGCAAAACAGGAAAGGGCGGTTGGCAGCTGTTGTCGATCAAAATGAAGAGGACAAGGCAAGGAGGTGAGTATGATTCAGTCGGTACTTTCTAAACATCTTGATTCCATTGTTTTTCGGGAGCTGTTGCAATAGAATGAATCATCAAGAGATTATGTTGAACAATTTACGACAAGAACGTTGTTCCTCCGGTGATCTTGTGCGCGTATGGGTGCTTTTTTTCCCTACTTTATCATTAGTTTCTATTTTCCTTTCATCTCTATGATTTGGGGTTTGCCCTCTTTGTACACTTTTAGGTCAATGTCTAGAAGGGATTATTATTATTATTATTATTATTATTATTATTATTATTATTTTCTTTTCTTAAATCGTACTCTTCACTATGTGTTGAAAAATATTGGAAGAGTTACGTCAACCATTTTGTTTATTATTATTATTATTATTGTTGTTGCTGTTGTTGTTGCTGTTGTTGTTGTTATTATTATTATTATTTTATTGCCTTTGATTTCTGGTGTATACTTATTTTTTCCGAATTCCAGTCAGAGACCTAAGGTTAGAAATGGCATCATAACATTTTCCACTGAGCATTTTTTGAGAAAGAAAACCCTAAGATCCCGAACTCCTGAACAAGCCAAAGACCCAATCAAGAGTTCTCCGCAGGTGCGTAAGCTATTTATTAATAGTTCTTTCTTTTCACTTAATATTTAATGTTACATTATTATCATTTTTATTTTCTTTGATTTCTGGCGTTTACACCTTTCTTTCCGGGTCCCTCCCAGGAACCTAAGGTTAGAAATGGCATCATGACACTTCCCACTGAGAAAAAAAAATTACATAGATAAAACCTTTCGTAAAGTGGGGGCTGTACTTGTCAGAACAATTTTTTGTATCTTCTTAAGGCATGGACTTCCAGGAATCCCTTCAATTAGTCTACTGCAATCTTTTCCAGCCAATCCTAGGGCTCCAACTACAACAGCGATTGTTGATGTTCCCATATGCCACATTTTCGAGATTTCTATTTCAAGGTCCTTGTATTTTGACAGCTCTTTGAATATCTTCAAAGATACATTGCAGTCAGCAGGGACTGCCATATCAATAAGGAGGCACCGTTATTATTATTATTATTCTCCTCCTCCTCCTTTCGGTTTTTCTTTTTTTCTTTATCCTCTTTCCTTCTCCATTGATTTTAACCATTCTTCCCAGCAAAGAGAAACTTAAACAGAAGTTCAAATTTTTGAATATCTATCTTATTTGATCAAGGTTTGGGTACGTTTCTGAGTGCCAGGTCCCTTATAGGCAGAAGTTCGTGCTTTTTCCCAAATGTCGAGCATCTGAATTTGAAATAATTCTATTGTCAGATTCGCCTACACTTTTCCAGCTTTTATCTATTTCTGAGATGACAACGAATTGCAATGAATAAGACTGTTGAATAACTAAAAGGCCTTAGAAACGATCGTGCTTTGAAAAACAAAAAAAAACTGTTTGGCACTTCGCGGCCATTATTTAGAAGTCAATAAATCATAAAAAGACATTAATGTTTTACTCGTAATATCTGCACCAATGCCATTATAAGTATGAACAAAGTCGCGAAAATGAATTTGACAAGTTGAGATACTGCGGTCGATAGAAATGAGTGTCCTGCGCTTGGTTGAACTCCAAATAAACAACGATTACATTAGATACGCCTAAATGACGCAGTGCAAACTGAACCAGCAAAGTGTTTCAGTTATGCGAATTGAGCCAATTATGTCAACAAAAGAACTGAGCGACAGAATAATAGATTCTTTAAGATAATATGTTACTTACCCTAATAAAAATATAGTTTTCTATAGTTTTAATCTATTTAGTTAGTTACTTTAGCTTCCTTCGGTGAACCGTGGAAACAGAAGAGCATATTTACCTGCTTTCCTACTTTTGACGGAATGTAGAACTGGGCTTTCTTCTTCTTCTTCTTCTTCTTCTTCTTCTTCTTCTTCTTCTTCTTCTTCTTCTTCTTTTTTTTTTTTTTTTAAACGTGAGGATGCATGAGAATATAGAAAAAAGGCTAAAAATTGTCTTGCTCACACCGACCAATCCAAGACAGATCGACCGACGAAAGCAGAACATTTTAAATCTGCGATTGCTTTTGCGTCTCCATGAATTTTTTGTGTGCCAACAAATATTACACGGAAAACTTTTGAGAAATCCTAAAAAGATTGACAACAGTTTCATCAGAGCCTCATTGTCTGAGTTTGACATATTTCGCTATTTTAGGCATGAAAACTACAAAGTTAATAAATTGAAATACAACATAAAATTTAAAAACCGAAACATATTTCTTAATCATTTAACAGAAAAAAATATCTGATGATATTGGATAAATAGCGAACTGTGAAAAATTTATAAAGATTTCTTACTTGTTCCTTCTTCAATTATAGATAGATAGATAGATAGATAGATAGATAGATAGATAGATAGATAGATAGATTGGGGTCAAATATGGATCAGAATCCGACAGAATGATAAGATAAAAAAAATAGGAAACGTTTATCAATCTAAGATGATTGACTTTTGTTAAAGCTTCATCAGAGAATGAAATATGAAAAAAGAAGAAAGAAATTCTGGTATTTTTATTTCTGTGTTGTTTGATTTTCAATGGTTAATCAGGTTTCATGCGCATTCGACTTGTGAAAATAACGTTAGTATAATTTATTGCGTTCGAATTCAAGGAGAGACAACGCGTCCTTTCGAAGCTCCAAGAAATTAAATAGATAGAAAGAAAGAAACAAAAAAACAAACAAACGAACTGAGAAAGAAAGAAAGTCTCGCATTTAAGTTCAAATATAACAAACATTATATTAATGTTATCACATAATGATAATTAAATGATAAAGGTACCCTGTAAGCCTATTGATTTCTTTTTTGTTGATTGTGTAATTCTAGAGTAATATTTGGCGACACCATATATAGCAAATCTTCCCGTCTCGTAAATGTTTAGAAAGCGGTCAATGGAATAGGGTAGGTGTCATTTTGGTAAACGGTCAATGGAATAGGGTAGGTTTCATCTATTATGTTGTTTTAAGAATAAAAAGTTTGTAATACCAGATCTCAATTGTCAAGTTCAAACCTAATATTTACGCAGAACTGCCTTTGTTTGGCCAGTTCTTCGGTATTTCTACACACTGTAATATAAACTTAGAAGACGATTAAATCTTTCGATTGTGAGAGTCGCCGGCCATATCCCTTTACACTGGTTTTAAAACTTCCAAAAGTTCATATAATCATATCTGCAACACTTTCTCACGGGTGAAAACGTTAAGAATACAGAATTATTTTCCTTCCGAAACACATTCTTTCAACAAGGAATAAAAAAAGTGATTCACCACAGAATTTGGTCATTACTGATATTAATGAAAATATTCTTCATAAATAAATGTAAATATTTACTGTATTTCTGAAAGTTTCATCTACCAAAATGCGAGATGTTTTGCCGAAATATATATATATATATATATATATATATATATATATATATATATGCGCACAGACAATGTGCGTACTAGTGTGTTTGATTTTTTGTATGTAAGATTCTATGTATGTAGGTATAAAAAAAGTGAGTCCATGTAAAAATGTGTATTTTGTAAAAAAAACGTATGTAAATTTACATCTCAAGGAACATAAAATGTACCATTTTATATTATAGATATTTACACACTTTTTTTAGTTAGACGAGTGATAGACGCCTACTTGTTAAACATTGCTTCACGGCAAAGCTCAGGTAGAATAGATAGATAGATAGATAGATAGATAGATAGATAGATAGATAGATAGATAGGTTCACCTATTGTTCGGTTCACACTCCTCCCCGTTTTTTCTTTTTTGCTTTTTTTTTTTTGGAAACAGGAATAGAAGTATATCCCATGATTCCTAATTTAAGATTGGATTTCCGGTTCCTTTTAAATTCTACTTCAACTCTACTTCTAGTCTAAACTCTGAAATTTTATTTACTATTTTTTTTTATTTATTTATTTTTCCTCAATAAGAGTAGTAGGTTCGTCCATTGTCAGGTTCACACTTCTCCTCGTTTTTTGAACAGGAGTAGAGGTTTATCTCTTGTTTCCTGTTCAGGATTGTATCTCCAGTTCTTCCTCATTCCCTTTCACACCCAGTAACCCCTTACGTCATAGAGGCATTATCGACTTGTTCGGGGTGAATTGTTAAAGAAAGATACGTCTGACTTTTAAGCCACATTTAATAAAACCGAGTTGAGAGAAACACTTTGGTATTATTTTATACATTTTAGTTTCAATCAATAGGCTTACATGAAAATACATAGAGACTTTCGAATCCAACCGTCAACATGAAGAGGATCTGCGACGTGCTGTCAGGAAGGAACGATTCGTCCATCACCCACACTCTCACACTTAGATCACTCTCTGGATTACTTCGGAGATGTGCTGGTCAAATTCTCTGCCTCTGGACAAAGAGAATCACTAGACGAGGCTATGTCGAAGGGCAGAGTCTTGTCTCGGGAGACAGCCACCCAACCCCGTTTTTTAAGGGGTCTAAGGGGAATTTTTGACCGAGCCTACGGACTCGGATACCCGACAATAAACTCGGCCTTGTACAACATCCGACCGCGTGGGGCTGTTAGTTAATATCTCACTCCTCTGTGGCTCCTGCTCAAGACTCTTCAGGAGCAGGCTGGGCCTTCACAGCCATCTCCGCCACTGCCACTGGAAGGAAGAAAGGAAATCAGGAGAGCAGATGACGATCCCAGGTGCGGGATCAATTGGAATGTGAACAGCTCGTCTCTAGATCATAAATTTAAAGACTGTATAAGCATAACATATTTATTATATTCTTGCTGTATACACTTTGCAAGTCGATTTCAATTATCTCTTCCTTATTCTAAGTTTAAATAACCTTTTTGTCGCCATTATCCTTAAAACTTTCTCGTTGTTTACACGCTCTAATAAATAATTATAATAAAAATAGACAAGCTGAAATTAATGAAAACTTCATTAACAAAATGATTAAGATTGCCATCTTAAAAAAGATATAAGATCGTTGTGTTCCGAAGAATGGCATGGACAGAACCTGTAAGAAACGAGGATTTTTTTTTCAAGAAAATGAAAGCAAAAATGTCATTTTTATTTAGAATCTGAAAGAGATAGTTGAAATTTCTGGGACACATATTGAGGAAAGAAGGTTTGGAAAATTTGAAACTCATAGGACATATCGAAGTAGGAGAGACAGAGGGAAAACATCGATTAGTTTACCTAACAATCTTGTGTAAATGAATGACAGAAGTGGTAGGCACAGTAAAAAGCAAACATTGCTAAGAGATAGAAGTTGTAGAGAGCCGTGATCGCACCACGTCACGAAGAAATATGGAAGACATAAGAAGAAAATTTGTGTGATGGGAAAACAACGTTGGAAATTACAAAAAGTCTTCTTCTTCTTCTTTTTCTTCTTCTTGTGCTATGTGCTGTGTCCTTTCAAGATGTTGACGATCATGGCTCTCCTCTGTAGCTCTTAATAACATTTGTCTTTTTCCCATCTCCCCTAAGCCCTCCTCCACAATCCATACACTCAAGCTCGCCACGTAAGTTTTACGTTACTTTCCGCTGTCACTCTTGCCTTCAAACTTCTTGTGAGTATCAGATTTTCCAAGTTTGCTTTTCTCATAATGTCCCCCAGAAATTTCAACTGTCTCTACATGATGTTAAATTATCAATGTCCTTTTTGTAGCCATTGTCTCTAAAACTTCGTAATTGCTCACATATTCGGACCATGGTATTCTCAGCATCTTTCTGTAGTACCACATTTCTGTTGCATCATGTAACTTCTTCATCTGTTACGAGATTGTTCAGTATTCACTGCCATATAGGAGGACTGATATTACATAACAGCTCAGTAATCGTTTCTTTGTTTTTAATGATACTTTTCTGTTTCTTAATACTTTACTCAGTTTTTGGAAAGCATCTTTCGCTATCCCAATGTTCCTTCGGATTACAATGTCTCACTTTCCGTCCTCTGTTAAAACACTGCCCAGATATTTAAATTTTGTACTTGTTTGATATTGGTATCCCCGACTTGTAATTTGCATTTTTGGGTTGTCCCTTTTGCATACAATCATGCATTTCGTCTTCTTGCAGTTGATGTTTAGTCTTTTCTTCTCGCTATCCTTCACTACATTCTGTAAGAATTATTGTAGTTTCCTTTTCGTATCTGCTTATCAATACTGTGTCATTTGCATATCTTACTGTGTCAAATATACTGGAAGAAATTTTAGTAAAAATAAATAATTGGTATAAAATCTCAGACACATTAAAGGTGTGTAAAACGCCCTCCTTTGACGAGAGTTCGTGTCGACTATGTACACTTTTTATGTTTCCTCACATCGGAATAGAAAATAAGTTTCCGGAAGATCGCATAACTTTTCTGATAGGAAAAGGAAAAAAAATCGAATAACAAACACTATCTGAGTTCGAACGTCTCAAATCAACTGCAACATTTTAAATACATATAGTCACCAAGTTGTGTGTCTACAACCGCGTGCATGCGTATGTAGGCATGAGTAATAGAAATAGTAATAGCTGGCCACTCGTATTCTAGGATATCCGTCTACTAGGGCGGCTAGCCAGTCCCTATTGCAGACGCTCGCTCAGACACATCTGTGTTTGTTCAACAACCACAGAGATTTATACTGCAACTATGCTGAGCAGACCGTAGTTATAGTTTCTAGGAGAGAGCGCGTTATCTAGCGTGATCAACAATCTGAAACAAGGCCAGCACACCCAAACCCTCGGTCACGATGGCTTGTGACTTCGTGCTACCCAATTTCACTCAACACGTGATATGGTTTTCAGACACTTTTCTTCCTCCAGACCGATAACATGAGGAAGTTTCTTTCCTGACAAATCGACCATGGTGAGATGCGAACCGGGGTCTCATGGTCAGGGGGCGAACGTTCTAACAAATCGGCCACGCGCCCATAAATGAGCATGAGTATTGATACACATATATATAATATGCATGTGTTGGAAATGCATGTATCTATCTGTATTAGCTATTTGTATGAATATAAAATTATTACTTTTAGAAAAACAAATTTAGAGAAAATTCCAACACAAAGGTAAAGTAAAGAATAGTTTTTAAAATGTCATTTAATGGGATGGATGTGCTTGTTTGTTCATAAACAGCTGATTCCAGTTGAAAACTTTCATAGATAAGGTCTCGTTGTGACAGAGAACTGACGTCGCGAGGTCTCTTTGTAACAGAGAACTGACGTCACGAAGTCTCTTTGTGACAGAGAACTGATGTCACTCAGTCCGCAATGAGTCTGACGAACAAGATATATAAAATCAATGAGAACAGACTATATATATATATATATATATATATATATATATATATATATTTAAAAAATACTATATGAGCTTAACTCGATGAAAAACTAACCATGTTTTATGAGTGCCGTGTAACATTTAGAGCTGTTCATATTCTGCACATTGCACTCACTTGAGTATTTTTTTAATTTTTTTATTTGTTTATTTATTTATTTTTTTGTCGCGACCCATTTTATTAATCTTGCGACTCACTGAAGGTTCGAGACCCACAGTTAGAAAAATCCTGTTCTAGAGCACTATTTATTTTTAAGCACCAACTGTATTAATTAAACAAGATTGGCTCCTATTTAGAAGAATGGATTATCTATTATTGCTGAATGAGTTCATAACAGCCATTATTACCAGTTTGTAGACTGGAACCAAGAAATACTAAAATATATAATTCTAGTTAATAAAAACGCCATCATCGTAAAAGGCTGTACAAACTAGGTGGGTCTAGTTTATTCTATTATTCTAAACTAGACTAAAATATACTAGTCTATATTTTGGGCTGCAACACCGGGACAGTCTCCGCCAAACCTGGACGTATGCAAAGTCTACAGATTTATTAAATAAATATACATTGGTGACAAACACACATTAGGCCGAAGTTTTGGACAGAATATACTTACACAAAAAGGGATTTATATACATAACATTAAAATATATCTATATAAAAACTGACAAATCACGTGTCAAAAACGCACGCAGCAACACTTTTATAATGACATATCCATACCGATATACGTATGTGTATATTTACATACTTAAACAAGATATATACAAATGGATAAATATATGTTTCCTTAAAGAGAGGTATATGTGCTGATCAAGAATTTTTATTTTGCGCTAATCGCTCAAAACAGCTTCTAGTATAAAAAGAAAAAAAATGTTGGACAAGGTTGTGTTTAAATTGAATCTATTCATGAATTCTAGCTCCGTTCTTGTAGCCTCAGTTGCGTAAATGGGCTTCATTAATGACAAGCAATAATAAATACTCACGTGTTTGGGGCAGAAATATACAGAATTTTCGCATAAATCAATTTGATTGTTTACTCTTCTTCTTCATTTATCATTTAATTCAATATTTTCTTTTAAAAGTGAAACAGAAAAATCCCACGAATCAAAAAATAGCCCGCTTGAGTAAACCATATGTATATATGGAGCTATTTCTTTTTCTACAGGGAAAGTTATTTGTCGTAATATGCAGTAAATAAATACATAGATAAATGCAATATGAAAGAAAAGAACTAATGAAAATAATCGTTTTTAATGAATATATCATCTTTAAAATTCCTTTAACATATATATATATATATATATATGTTTCTGTGTTCGTGTATACATAGAAATATATATATATATATATATATATATATATTTGCACGCATGTATAAGTTTATGTACATATCTGCTTCTTCATTTAGGTGTATAAATGTATAATCGTATATAGGGGATGCAAATGTAGGTATACAATAATAAAAAATATATAATACATGTACTACACAAAATGTATTGTATTGATTATACTATCATATCAATAATAAGCATCTCAATAATAAATAATAACATATCAATCCCTCAAATGTTCAAACTGTTTGCCCACGTTATTCGTACACTCGTCTTTGCCTGTAAAATATTTATTACTGTTTATTAATAAATAAAATTTATAATAAATGTATTATAATAAAAATTATGAAAAAAAAAACATGATTTTAATTAATTAAATAAATACTAGTATTAAATGAAGCCTAGAACTACTATTATATTAATACTGGTAATATTAGTATAATTAGTGTAATACTTACCTCTATTTACTTTTACAGTCGCTTCTGTGTATGTATATACACATATTTATAAACATATATATGTCTTTATATTCTCGAAATATACATATCTGCTCTGTTTCGTATCCTAACGTAAACAAAGGTAATCTTTTAGGAAATGTATTAAATACGACATTATTTTTGAATGGATACTCATATTTAAGTAGATGTTCTGTTCTCGTTTATTTATTACACATGTATTTACTTACATTTACCGGCGAAAAAGGAGGACACATTTATACAAACATAAATACATTTGTGTATATGTACATATATACACACAAGTGAACAAACATAAGGTATATAATGTTTTGCATGTATATATATATATATATATGCATATTTCGCGTATAGCCGAAAGCGCTCGGAAATATAAAACATTTGGACAGTTCTTACAGACCTTTTCTCCAGAAAAAAAAAGCTCTTGTTAGAACACAAGAAAAATTAAATAAAAAGCTTAACCGTAATTACCTTGTCTGTCGTTTTAATAAAAACATATACACATATATATATTTTTAATACTTTATATATTTCTTCACGTACATGTGTTTTTATTTATATATATATATATATATATATATATATATATATATATATATATATATATATATATATATATATATATATATATACAATAAATACATAGACGTATATATTTGTGCATAAGCAGACACACTTCCTCAGGTGATCCTAGATAACTTGTGATAAAGATTATATATATATATATATATATATATATATATATATATATATATATATATATATATATATATATATATATATATATATATATATATATATATAGAGAGAGAGAGAGAGAGAGAGAGAAATATAGTCTTAAGGTGTGCTATATTGGGATAAAGTGCTCGATATCAGAGATAGAGCGTGTGTAAATATAAAATGAACATAGAAGTCAACACTTAGAGGCGACAGTCTGTTTCATGCTATATGCAATCGTCAGGCCTGAGGATTGCATATAGCATGAAACAATTATATATATATATATATATATATATATATATATATATATATATATTACATGAATCATTCATACAAAAACAAATATAGAGCTTAATGATGGCGAGAATACATCTTCACAAACAATTTCAGTAAGGTACACTAACCCCGAACCTGTATATGAATGATATGATCCCTGTTTATAGATTCCAGTTGCATAAGGTCTTTTTTAGTTTTTACAAGCTTTCGTCTGTTCCTACAGACATCCTCAGGTATGGAAATAGATTTGTTCTTTTTTTACTTCTCGATATATGTGTGTGTGTTAATGTGTGTGTATGTGTGTGTGTGTGTGTGTGTGTGTGTGTGTGTGTGTGTGTGTGTATGTGTGTGTGTGTGTGTATGTGTGTGTGTGTGTGTGTGTGTGTGTGTGTGTGTGTGTGTGTGTGTGTGTGTGTGTGTGTGTGTGTGTGTGTGTGTGTGTGTGTTTGTCGATGCTAAATAAATAAACTTATTGAACAGAGTTTGTTTCTGATTTATTACACTTAGGTATAATGGGTCGCAATGCAAAAGGTGTTGTTTTTTTTCTGTGAGTCGCAGTAAAAAAAGGTTTGAAAAACGATTTCCTAGGGTATACAAACTTTCTTCTAATAAAAGATGATATTTTAAGGCATATAGAATAAATTTGAAAGTTGTAGAATATACAAAGTAGTCAAAGTACGTGTCACTGTAGTGAAAATAAAAAGAACTGATACAAATTAACAAAACCACACGTTCAAATAGACGCAAATCCAATTTCCCTGCGATCGGCTCTCTTCCATACACGCTAACTGTTTACTGCCATTGACTGTCAAAGGCAGGGATCATGTATGTGGTGTACAAGGCGACATTTTAACCATAAAAATCCCTCAAAAAATTAGGGTCCATCTTATACTCCAGGTACAAAATATGAAGCTTAAATTTTCTGGTTTACGGTAAGTTGTTAGCTTAGGAGATTTTGACGGTAGTCTAACCCATGTCTTGCCTCCTTTTGTCGAGGATGATGAACAAAAACACAACTGGATGTGTGTCTCAACAAGCCATTTAAAGATCGCATTCGAGAATAGTGGAACGAGGAGATGGTCAGCTGGGAAAAATCATTCAGGCTACCGTAATAGCCTACCGAAAACGCAGCCCCCACTTATGAGGAATCATAGATTGTATTATTTAATTGACACTATCACCCCACCGTGTTTTCCTTAGAATCTGAGTGAAAAGAAAGTTGTTATATAGGAACGCGGTGTCGTTTCCGACACTGTAGTTTGAACCTAGATCGCCAGAGAGCAAACACAGTCGACCCCATGTTTGAATTAAGTAAATCAACTGGCGTCACTCTTTCTACTCTATCCTCTGATCCTTTACGGGTCGCTAATCTCTATACTATTCACTATAGTATTTCTTATACTGAGGAAGTTACTATTCGAGCGTGTACTATTAGTGCGAGTGTTATTCGAAGGAGTCTGACAAAAGTACTGTTTAACGTCCAAGCTGTTCCATCAGCCGTTTTCTGTTACAAACAACTGAATGAGTCTGCGCCGGTCTTCCTTTGTATCAATGAGTCAATAGCATCCCAGTGACACCCTCGGTCTTTTTTAAAGTAAGTGGATTTCTTCTACACAGTCACACAATACAATAATAGCTGTTTTATTTCAGGGGAAAGAAGCGGATATATTCTGACCTAGGGCATTATTTCTACCTTAGGTCATTTTCTATAAACTGGCCTAGCCTAAAATACACCTAGTATAAAACGCTAGGTGTATATCTTCTGTTCCTGGGTATAATGATAAATTACATCCGGCAGCAAGGCCTTTGATCATGAGACTGTAGTTTTTGAGGAGTGTAGAACAACCTCTTGTTGTTGTTCTCAGGTTCATCCTGAGCCTGGATAATAGCACCTGTTAGGGTCTCAGCTTTAAGAAAATATTGACCCCCTACAAAACAAAAAAAAAAACAAAGAAAGAAACAAAAATCAAAACACTAGATATGTATAAAAATACATTTCTATAGTAAAATTAACAGCAGTACATTTTTCTAGAAAATACATTTTTGTCAACTACAAACAATATATGTAAAAAGCATAGGTTTGCCCTGAAAGTATAAAACTATGTACAAAATATCTGACCTTTAACCCTTTGAACCCTGCGTTCCTGAACACTTTTAAGCCTTCTGCCTGAGCCCCTAAATCAAAATTCGCAAGTAATATGTATGTAATGTTTCACGGTAGATATAAAAATAGGTACAAGTGTTTACCCACCGTTCAACCGGGAGCTAGGCATTTTTCTTTACCATTGTTCAACCGTTGACTGGGCATTACGTCATTTTTCTCTACCACCGGTAAAGCGATGGTCATGGTTTAAAAGGTTTAAGGCATAAAATAGCATTCACAACATATGTAGCTAAAGCCGTAATAATTGCGTACAAAATATTCAGAGTTCGCCATTAAATATCCCATAGAGGTTGATATGCCGCTAAACAAAATCAACCAAACTAAACTTTGACCGTTATACCGGTTTTAATGGTCTCTCGTGGTGATAAAGATATAAACTAATATTATTAGATTTGGTAATTGTATATGCCAGCGCTCAAGCTTCGGCTCTGTTGATTATTAAATCTCTTTCTTAGGGAAGAATATTAAGCCTCTAATAAAAATTGAATATTGTTCTGGTTTGACGCTTAGAAATTATGGCAATCGCAGTCATGTCGCAGTCTAGAACATTTCTACCAAGTAAGGAACATTTCAACTCGTATCACAACCTTGCCATGGAGCTAAGGAAAATGAAATATAATTATGTGGTTGTACAAGTTGTCATCAGAACCCTTCCTGGCATGTTTAAAAATAAGAGTAAGCTCAAGCCACAGAGATTCATCACCCCAGGCAGTAGCTTTCCGTAGAGGTCATTACCCGGCACCTGAGGCATTCCCCTAAAACGAGGTGTCTATGGGGCTTGAGCAATTTTACAGCAGTATTGCCGTTAAACCTACTTCAAAACTCGACTTTGTATCACATTAGGTAGCGACGTGGGCACGCTGAAAAATCTGACACTAGGAACGGTCCCATGGGATCTCATTTGATTTGTCAGGAAGGAGACTTCTTCATGTTATACGTCTGGAAGTGGGGCGATCCCAGTGTGCGGCACCTTTGGAATGTGTTTGAAAACCATACCAAGGGTTGACCAATACCTTATGAGTGAAATTGCGTAGACATTACCGTTGAGGGTTGCTAGCTAAACTAAACTAGCTAAACGAAGTCACAAGTCATCGTGACCGAGGGTTTTAGTGTGCTGGCCTTGTTCAGATTGTTGATCACGCTAGATAAAACGCTCTTTCCCAGAAACAGTAACTAAGGTCTATTCAGTATAGTTGCAATATAACCAAAGGTGGGCTCTGTGTGTGTTGAAAAAACACATGTGCCTGAGCAAGTGTCATCAATAGGGATTGGTTAACCGCCCTAGTAGAAGGGTATTAACGAATAAGTGTGGCCAGCTATACATACAATCTTCTACAAGTCTAGAATTAATCATCTTATTTATTATAAAACGCAGATTGTGTGTGTGTTTGTCTGTACGTTTATATATTGGATCGGATTTCCTACATTTTTCAACCGATTTCAACAAAACTTCACAGGACTGCGTAAAATTACCTTGCGGTGGTTCTGACACTTAAAAATTGGAAAAACACAATTGTTTTTGCATTAAATCAATTGAAAACACGATTAAGAGGCATCACAAGAATGAAAGGGGACAACTCATATCGAGTTATACTTATTATAAAAACCCAGGTTGTTTTGTGTGTGTGTGTGTGTTGTGTGTGTGTGTGTGTGTGTGTGTGTGTGTGTGTGTGTGTTCGTTTATATATGGGATCGGATTTCCTACATTTTCAACCGATTTCAACAAAACTTCACTTTTAGGGGGCAGGTAGTGTTTCTTATTGTCTTGCACACTTTTTTCTTTATTTTTACATTCAGAATGATTTAAAAATTCCATTTACAAGACAATTGTTTATAATAAAATTTTATTCAATCGGTAGACTCATAACGATTGAAAACGATGTTTTTGTTTGAGTTTGGGTTTGACCAATTCGTAAAAAAAAAACAAAAAAAATCAAAACTAATTAAGACATGCGTGTCCGTCAACCTTAAACAATAATCTTTGTCAATTTTATTTTTCAGTTTTTATGATGGTCAATACTTGATCTATCTCTTACAGTTACATCCCCGGGCAACGCCGGGCTCTACTGCTAGTTATCTATAATACACAATACTTGCTCCCCTTCACTGTACGCTTCGTTTAGTAACCCTCTATCATGGGTGATTTTATTGATTCTTGTATTGGGTGAATAATAGTAAAAATATAAATAAAAATACTATTGAATAGACAAAGAATAATAAGCAAAGTACAGAAGGAAATTTGCTGTCACTTAACCTTCATTATAATCTAAGCTACTATTTTTGCTGATGTGACCATTAAATGGGTGAATAATGATAATCTTAACTGTAATAATAATTCACAGATGTACAATTATACAACCAAGATGAAATGAGAGGTAAAGATTTAGAAGATGTTTTATCTAACCCAATCTGGATAACCGGAAGTACTTTTGATGACATTGTGTGCGGTACTCCCGGAAGTAGGTTCCGCCATACTGGTGAGATCACAAATATAATCAAGGTAGACTCGGCGTGTGGGATATTTTGGTAGACGGGTGGTCTCGAAAGTTACTACAAAGGCTAATAACACCAAACAAGAAGCAGCAATTAAAGATGTAACCCAGCTAACAAAATGTCGTCCTGGTTAAGACGTTAAACTACATTCGCGTCCTGGGTAAGATATTAAACTACATCCATCAGCAAGGCCTCTGATCAGGAGATTTTGAGGAGGGTGGAACCACCTCTTAATTGTTAATGTCCCCAGGTCCACCCTGACCCAGGGTGGTAGCACCTGTTAGGGTGTCAGCTATGGGAAAATAGTTAACTATTACCAGCAATACTTTTTTGAAAAAATTATTACCAGCAATACAATTTTGAAGAAAAAATATTAACAGAACAAGATTTTTGACAAAACAAAATATAACCAGTAATAAAAAATATTGTCGGCATTAAATAACCCATTGAGGTTGATATGCCGTAAAACAAAATAAACCAAACCAAACCAGCTAACAAAATGATATTACGATAAGTTTTCTGCAAGTTTACGTAGAGGTGGACTCGGCGCAACGTGCCCTCAACGTTACAAGGTGACACTGCAAATACGTTGCCTTGTAACGTTATGCTAACAGAAAATGGTTAATAAATTCCAGCAGGATATTCGGGCCTGCATTCATCATCCAAATAATGTATTCTCATTTAATAGAATGCGAAAAGAAATTTGATTCCTTCTCTAGAGATTCTCTAGAAATGATTCAAATGAATACTGATAAATACATTAAGAAAATACCAGAAAAGCCAGTCCCTATCTGAGATACAAAAGCTTGCGTTCAATTTCACGGCTCACATACTCAGAAAAAAATCTCTCTCAATATAATATTTATATAATACTAAACTCTAATTTTGTATGTATGTGTGTTACCGACATTAATCTTGTATGTATGTATGTGTGTTCCCGACTTTAATCTTGTATGTATGTATGTGTGTGGGTTCCCAGCTTAAACGATACCTAATAGTCCAGCTAATTTAAGGCCATATTGTACCTTGAAACTCTGCCAAGTACAGTACGAAATTTCATTAAAATTAGACAAGGAGTTCTTGAGCTAAGGCCGTTTTTTTCTGTCTTCACGGCATTTTTAATAGGAAATTCAATATACATTCTTATATCAATCCACGTATATAAAAACTTGCATTTTATATTCCATTATGTGAAAAATAATAAATATCCATAATACATTATAACAACATTAATGAATAGATTTAAATATGCATAACACAACATATATTTATACAATTCACTACACTACATTGGAAGTTGTTTTTATAAACAAGTATCTCAGATGTTTGGCAAGTATTTGACAGAAAAATTGTGTCGCATGACTTGATGGTAAATAAAAAAAATAGATGTATGCTGGTTTACTGCCGTTGCGTATTATGAAATAAATCTGAGGAAGGAACAAGTATATAAAAACTAGCAGCATGGCCCGGCGTTGCCCGTGCCTGATTCAAAAATCGTACAACTCATACAGCAATCACTATCACTTGACTTAAAATATTTTTTGCCCTTCCTTGCCTTTAAAGGAGTGCCCTTTGCCGTGCTGATGTTGCTACATGCCTTACTTCTTGCCTATCTCACACTGCGAATTTTTCTAAGTTCTATACTAAACATTAAATCTGTTACGAAAAAAGAACTAAACAAAATGAACACAAAACAATCAGCTTTAAAAAGGACTCGTAACTGGAAAAACCGAATGAAAAAAGAATGTTAACAACAAATACTTTTCACACCCAACCCAGTTCTGAGGAATCAGAATCAACGTTGAGTTTAAGCAAGCGAATGAGCCAATTGGATTAAAGTGCCATGCAGATTTAAATTTTTCCCACTTGTGACGAATGCAGCTATCGAGTGTCAGTCAGGCTCTCACGCTGGCCAATAGAATCTTCCTGCCTATTCGTGGCAGCCAGCTATTGGCTCTCACTCTGGCCAGTAGAAAATGGCCGCAAACTACATGAAAACTGCCGTAGAAGCATGAAAAAATCGATTATTTCTTTCCACTATCGATGGGAGTTGGGAAATGCAAAGTCGGTCTTGGGCTTCCCGTTAACTTGGAGCATGTGCATGTAAATTTTGGTGCAAATCCTTCGAAAATTGCGGCCGTGCATTCGTTACACACACACATACTTCCTGCCTTTTATAGATAGAGATACCATTATTAATTTATTATTGCAGTTGATCGAAGTAATATTGCATAATGTAAGTAATAATAATTATTACAATAACTTGTCTTGGAAATACAAATTAAAATATGCGTAATTAATAATAGAATTGATAATATTGTTTCCTCATTTTGTATCATGAACTGCTTCTAAAAGGAACCAAGTGGGCTTATGGATGTTTAATAACATTCTAAAAAGGAAAATTTCATTTCAGATCTCAGGTAATAGATTTGCTTAAGGATTTTATGAAACAGGACAAATGCAAATCAAAGTTGTTATTAGATTATTAGGAATAGTTTTAAAGAGACTAGAAAAAGAAAGAATCATGGAAATTAGGGGAACATTTGGAACGATCAGAATGACGATAATTTTTTCTTAAATGTATAGAATACTGAGAAAGGTTCTGAAGTAGTGAGGAGATTTACTGTAACTTATTGTCCAGTGTAGGTCAGGAGTTCCTTCTGGTATAAGCAGTGAATTAGTGAATAAGAATAAAAGAAAAAGAAAACCTAAAAAAGTAATATAAAGAATAAAACAATAATGCTTGTCGTGTCAAATCTGATTGACTTGGATATATTTCGTTGACACCTGAGGTTAGAAATCGATCTGAAATAAAATCCAGAATTTTGAATGTTAATTTTCAAGACAGGCTCAGTGCAATCGTTCTACGTTTATTGACTCTTCTAAACTTAAACTGCAGTTAAAATTTTGTCTCATTGTTGTCGGTGAATATCTTTCGATTTAAGAAAAAATCCGAACGAAACTTTACACAATAAATGATTAAAAGAAAGGTTAATTTTCAAGAGAGTTATTTAAAACGTTATATTTTCTTCAGATTTGTAGCTTATGAAGGTCATGAAAATCTGATAAATGTTTTATCACCCATTACTCAAAATTATAGTGTTTTAGGAAACCTTTTGTGAGCCGAAATGGCGTAAAGAAAGAAAAAACAGTATCATTAGTTTATGTGGGAAAAAGATTTCAATCGTTCCCAAGAAAAGAAAAAAAATTTTTAAAAAAATGCGTAAAATTTTGGTTACGATTGATCGTGATGGAATTATTGTAGAAATGAATTATTTTAATTTGGAAAAGTTTTAAATGTTGTAACGAAATGTTCTATTTTTTCTATCACAAACCAAACAAAATGGTGGCTAACTAAATCTCATTTAATCATCAATATAGTAAATCTTATTTTCATTCATCTTATTCCATCTGTCAATAATTCTATTTACGACCTTTTCTTAAGGTTATTCTAAGTCCATCCAAGTGTCTTTGCCAAACTTCTAAACAGATGGTAATCAAAAGAAATGATCTCTAGGAAATATGGTGGATAAAGTATTTTGCCCAGCTGAGTTCTTCCAGAAAATGTTTGAATATTCGTGCAGTATTTGGTGGGGAGTACGTTATCATGGTGAAAGATGTTTCCTTTTCTATTTAACAAATATTTTTTCTCGTGTAAATTAACGAAAAATTGATTCTTCGATTTACGTCATTTCGGATAGGCGGAAAACTACATGCATGTGAGTGTTTCGTAAAAGTGGAGATGTGTAAAGCGAACTTCATTTTTTTTTTAAGCGGGGAGATATCTGTATTAGAAATTAAACTAAAGATCTTATGATTCGATTTCAAGTACTCTACCAGACTCACACATTTCCAAAAGCACCTAACTTAGAACCTACAGCGTTTCTCCAAGAGAACAAATCAAAGTAAATAAAAAAAACCCCAAAAAACAGAATCGGTAATTGATTGGTGATGGAGGTCTGACGATAAAAAAGAAGCGAAGATATTAGATGAATATAAAGAAAAGCTGAGAGAAAGCAATGAGGAAAAGAGTCTTCAGCGAGGGGCGAGAACAGTAGGCATTGAATTGGTTTCAGAGATTTCCAATTTTCAAATACTGAATTGGTTGAATGGATTAGGATTTTTAGCTGCCGTTGTTGTTGGTAATGGTAGAGGCATGAAGAGATGAACTGCTTTTCGCTGATCGTCCCAAACGCACAGATGCGTTGTTTGCTAGGATTCAACTTAGAGAATTGAACAATGAGCATTGCGATGAACGCGAAGATGAAAATCACAACTGTGAAAGAACAGACTTGTTTAGAATCAAAGACACTGCCAAATGCCAATTCCCTTTTGCCTGATTTTGATCTCTTGCTTCTTAGTTTTTCTATTTTCCTTCGCCGTTAAAACTAGCGCCATTTGATATTACACACACACACATACACACACGTATATATATATATATATATATATATATATATATATATATATATATATATATATATAGATAGATAGATAGATAGATAGATAGATAGATAGATAGAGTACTTTATTGTTCCTATGTTTAATTTTTTATCCATCAATATAATTATCGCAACAATCATTACCATTTTTACATCTACAAGATTTCCACTTTTTCGGTATTATTATTATTATTATTATTATTATTATTATTAT
>CAHIKZ030000646.1:1250000-1285000 GCA_903632075.3 Acanthosepion pharaonis
CTTCCCTTTCATTTCTTATTTTCTTTCGTTTTCTTTCTCAACAAAATTTCTTTCTTTTTCTTTTTTCTTTCTTTCTCGTATTTTCTTTCTTTCTTTCTTTTTTCTTTCTTTCTTTCTCCTCTTCCCTTTCATTTCTTATTTTCTTTCGTTTCTTTCTCCTTTTACTTTTCTTTTTTTTTTTCTCCTTTTCTTTCTTTCTTTCTTTCTTTCTTTCTTTCTCCTCTTCCCTTTCATTCTTATTTTCTTTCGTTTCTTTCTCGCTTTACTTTCTTTCTTTCTTTCTTTTCTTTCTCTTTTTTCTTTCTTTCTTTTCTTTCTTTCTTTCTTTTTCTTTCTTTTCTTTCTTTACTTTTTTCTTCCCTTTCTTGCTTATTCTGATTTTCTTTCGTTTTTTCTTTCTCATTAAAACTTTCTTTCTTTATTTCTTTCTTTCTCATTTTTGTTTTGTTTCTTTCTTTTTCTTTCTTTCTTTCTTTCTTTCTCCTCTTTCCTTTCATTCTTATTTTTCTTTCGTTTCTTTCTCCTTTCTTTTTTTTTCTTTCAATTTTCTCCTTTTCTTTCTTATTTCTTTACTTTCTCCTCTTCCCTTTCATTCTTATTTTCTTTCGTTTCTTTCTCCTTTTTACTTTCTTTCTTTCTTTCTTTCTTTTCCTTTTCTTTCTTTCTTTTCTTTCTTTCTTTCTTTCTTTCTTTTTTTTCTTTCTTTCTTTCTTTTTCTTTCTCCTTTCCCTTCTTTTTCTTTTTTTTCTTTTTTTCCATTTCTTTCTTTTACTTTATATTTCTTTCTTTCTTTTCTTTCTTTTCTTTCTTTTCTTTTCTTTTTCTTTTCTTTTCTTTCTTTCTTCCCTTTTCTTTCTTTCTTTCCTTTCTACACCTTTCTCCTCTTCCTTTCATTCTTTCTTTTCTTTCGTTTCTTTCTCCTTTTACTTTCTTTCTTTCTTTATTTCTTTCTTTCTTTTCTTTTCTTTCTTTTTCTTTTTTCTTTTATTTCTTTCTTTTTCCTCTTCCCTTTCATTCTTATTTTCTTTCGTTTCTTTCTCGCTTTACTTTCTTTCTTTCTTTCTTTCTTTCTTTCTTTCTTTCTCGCTTTTCTTTCTTTCTTTCTTTCTTTCTCCTCTTCCCTTTCATTCTTATTTTCTTTCGTTTCTTTCTCGCTTTACTTTCTTTCTTTCTTTCTTTTTCTTTCTTGCTTTTCTTTTTCTTTCTTTCTTTCTTTACTTTCTCCTCTTCCCTTTCATTCTTATTTTCTTTCGTTTCTTTCTCGCTTTACATTCTTTCTTTCTTTCTTTCTTTCTCGCTTTTCTTTCTTTCTTTCTTTCTTTCTTTCTTTCTTTCTTTCTTTCTTTCTTTACTTTCTCCTCTTCCTTTCTTTTCTCTTTTTTCTTTCGCTTTTCTTTCTTTTCTTTCTTTCTTTCTTTCTTTCTTTCCATCTTTCTTTCTCCTTTCTTTCTTTCTCCTTTTCTTTCTTTCTTTCCTTTCTCCTCTTCCCTTTCATTCTTATTTTCTTTCCTTTTCTTTTTCTTTTCTTTCTTTCTTTCTTTCTTTCTTTCTTTTACTTTCTCCTCTTCCCTTTCCTTTCTTATTTTCTTTCGTTTCTTTCTCGCTTTTCTTTCTTTCTTTCTTTCTTTCTTTCTTTCTTTCTTTCTTTCTCGCTTTACTTTCTTTCTTTCTTTCTCGCTTTTCTTTCTTTCTTTCTTTCTTTCTTTACTTTCTCCTCTTCCCTTTCATTCTTATTTTCTTTCGTTTCTTTCTCGCTTTACATTCTTTCTTTCTTTCTTTCTTTCTTTTTTTCTCGCTTTTCTTTTTCTTTCTTTCTTTCTTTACTTTCTCCTCTTCCCTTTCATTCTTATTTTCTTTCGTTTCTTTCTCGCTTTTCTTTCTTTCTTTCTTTCTTTCTTTCTTTCTTTCTCGCTTTTCTTTCTCGCTTTTCTTTCTTTCTATATATTTATTTTATTTCTTAATTCTCTTTTTAATTTCTTTCTTTAATTTTAATTCTCATTTTATTTTCTTATTTACTTCCTTAAATACTTCTTTTTCTTTTCTTTATTTTGTTTCTTACATTCTTGCATGGCAATATCACATTGAAACACCGGTTCATGTACGATCACCAAAGTTAAGCAAAGTCGAACCTGGTCAGTACCTAGATGGAAGACCGCTTGAGAACACCAGGTGATGTAAGCTTGGGTGTGCGGTTGGTGTACTTGAAAACGGCTCGAAACTGAGAATCGGAGAGCCGAGTTCCAATTCCAACCGCTTTCTCTATATTCACTTCCGCGCAAATATCCTTGGAAAAGATATGAATTCCCCTCTACCCACTCCATCTAAAGCTTAATGAGCAGAACTTGCATCAATAAAATGGTTATTTCCACCCCCAAAATTATTACAATGTAAAAATATTTTCTGGCTTTAAATAACCTGCAAATGTTGATAATCCGCAAGAAAAACAATCAATCAATATTTTTTGTTTTACTTGTTTTTCGTTCTTGTTTCCGTTCTTTCATTTGTACTCTCTTTCTTTATTTCTTTCTTTCTTTATTTATTTATTTATTTATTTATTTCGTACTTTCTTCCTTTCTCAAAAAATATCATTATATTATTATTTCCCTTACAAAACTCCACCCACTTACTGCATATTCTTCTAATATTGTTTTACTTCATTACTCTCCTCACCCTTCTCCCCTTGCTCTTCGTTTTAACTCTCCTCGTTCTTCACCGTCTTCATTCCAATACAGCTGTCCTCTTTCAGTCACTATCCATTTCTTTCTTTCTTTTTTCCTTTCTTTCTTTCTTTCTTTCTTTCTTTCTTTCTTTCTTTCTTTCTTTACTTCCTTCATTCCTTCTTTCTTTCTTTCTTTCTTTCTTTCTTTCTTTATTTATTTTTCCCATTCTTACTTCCCTTTAAAAAAAACTCCTTGGCCATTATTTACCTTATCGCTTCCTGCCCTCCTTAGACTTCCCCGTTTAAAGTTTGTTCACGTCATGGAGCCAAGGATTTTCACCCGTCGTCGGCCATAAACTGTGGCTGTTTTGTTTGACTATGTTTACCGCCAACAAGAGAAAATCTTTTCGCGCGAAAGTGAACATCCAAAAGCTTAAACCAGCTGTTTGCAAGTAACAAAAACAAAAACAAGATTTATCGTTTTTCTTTAATGCCGCTAATTCATTATTTTCAATCCTTTATTTTTTTGTTCTTCTAGTTTATTTACATCAAACCCTCACCCAGTCGCTGTCTTTTATTCCTTCTTTTTATCTTTGGTTTTGTGTTTGACGCGTTAATGTCTTCTCCTACACTTTTTTCTCATTCTTACTTCTGATCTCGTTTCTTGCTTTTCTGCTTTTGTCTTCGTCTTTCTGACAATTATTTTTTTTTTTTTTTTTTAAAACAAACTTTTTTTCTCTTTCTTTCCAAACTTTTCTTGGGTGTGCGTGCTACTCAGAAAGTTAGCATGATGGATTTCGTAATCGTGCAATTTCGTAGCAGAGCCTCGTTCTTAGTAAGGCCACCTTGTCGCCCATTTGCTAATGCAGCATATTCGATCTTCACAGAATGCCCAACTTCTGTGGCCTCGTATCAAACAAAGCATAGCCATCATTTTACACGCACCTCACTTTGAAAGAATAAACATAAAGTTCATCACGCAAATCTTTACTACTTTTTTAAATCATATCACCCCATCCAAGGCAGTAAAGTCACTAAGACACAAGAGATTATTGTGTGTGAATGTATAAGAAAAAAATGAAACATTATTAAGGAGCGAGAACAATAGAATAATATTCAAGAAAAATAGTAGATATCGATTGATATTGCATTTAAATTTGACATTGAAATTGTATTTAAAAGATGAAAGTTGACCGGAAAGCATGGTTCCTGTTGAGGGGTCCACTCCTTTTTACACAAATGGACTCACCCAGTATATACATATACTACGGCTACGTGAAGACCCAAGAGCAAGACCGAGGAGTCGAGTCGAGTCCAGAGTGACAGCGTAAAAGGTTGTAGGTAACCGGAAGAGTGAGGGTGAGGTAACAGCGTTGTAGGAGTCACAGTGAGCGAGCACGTAGACTCAGTAAGAAGTCATACAGCGATACTTCAATACCAAAGACTATATATATATATATATTGCTACTAACCCGTATTCCTGGAACTACTAACCTGCTTTACCAGTTTGTATTATTACGTTAATACATTATTTTCATATACTCATTCCTGTCGTTTGTTATTTATTCGTATCGGATTTCAACCCGGAATCCACAACAGTTCCACAAGCGAGAAGTGCGGAAAAATAAACTCTTAGCAAATAATTTGCGGTTAAGTCTAGCCAATTCAATTGTGAATTAATATGACCTTTCCACCAATCTTGTACTGCGCTTAAATTTTTGGAGTCTAGGTACCATTGTGAAAGGTGCATCGAAACAATTACCGTGAAACTATTTATAGAAAAGACACAGAGAAGCTACATTACGGCGGTGGGAAAGTGACCAATAATATTGCTGATTCTTTGAATTTTATCAAGAATCTCTAAATATACAGCAAGAGCACCGTACCATATATGGAAGTAATATTCAAAGCATGGACGAATGGTAGATTTATAAATATTTAACATAGATTCAGAAGAGAAAAAATGTCTAGCATGGCACAGTGAACCGACTTTCTTAGAAGCAGACCTAGCATTGGATTCAACATAATTTTTCCACTTCATGTTAGCCGGGAGTTTTAATACGAGAAGGCACAACTAGTCACTTTAACTGGAGGTTAGTATCAGCCATGCTTATCAGAGGCAGGGTTGGGTCTTTCAGGTGATTACTGTAGAGTGTTTGATCTTTGTGCGGTAGTAAGTATAGATTTATTGCTGATCAATGTTTATCATGCTTGCTAGTGTATCCAATTCGCTCCATATTGACTGTTATATTCCGTGCTAAGGGAATAAATACTTAACACCAGGTGGATAATAGAAGAAAGGTGTATTGTACACAACCAGTACAATATGAAATATGGTACAGTTATACACACAGGTCAATCTAGTAGTGAGTGCCACTAATTGGAAGGTTGGACGTGCTTGCGTCTTCTTGCTCTCACTCTTCCTTGAGTCTCTCGTAGATGGTTGACTTTATAGGTACTTACTACCTATAGTGTAATCATTCATGGGGGTGACTGGTTATTCCATTACATCACAGACTTTCCAACTAATTTGGCCTTGAGTCCAAATAAGATTTATAATTATTCTACAGCATCCTCGTCGTATAGGAGTGGTCAGCCGCACAGTATCGTGGAGAATTACTAGTGTAGTGAATTCTATTTATAGTGGGTGCTCCACGTCTGTGGCCTTGTGCCATCAAAACTCAGTTTAGTGTATATCGATATTTATTTAATGCTCTATTGCTGCGCTCTTGTGTTAAAATATGCTTACTACTACATTATGTTGAAACATCGGTTTCCGTACGATCACCGCAGTTAAGCAACGTCGAGCCTGGTCAGTACCTAGATGGGTGACCGCTTGAGAATACCAAGGGTTAATTAGTGAGACTTGTACAATGAAACCATTATTATCTAAAATAGAATCCTTACAATCTAAATATACTCTTTGACTTTATATAACCTACAATGGGCTGATAAGCCGTACTGTGTTAAATTAGATAAAGCGTATTACTATTTATTTATATTAATCACCAAATATAAAGTATGAGAGCCACTCAAGGTAGAGGGCGTAGAGGGTGGGAGAAAGAGGCGCATATTGTGCGGATATGTTAGATGGTCGACTTGAAAGGTTTACGATTGTAGTGACCAGGGAACCATCTCCTCGCGAGTGCGTTCCACAACAGTTCTGGATAAGAAGCCGTCTGAGTGGAACTTCTTCCTCATCAATGGAATATGAAGGGAATGAGGATGAGTTGGGTCAGTGTACGTAGCCCGGCGGGTTCTAACTGTGAATGGCTGGACTGGTACAACCAAGGAAGGTAACGTGTATTTGTGTATAATACATATCTGTGTATAATACGCGCTCCAACTTCGGGCTACGAAATTCTGGGGACAAGTGTTTTTGAGTATAATACACACTTACATTTAGAATTTGTAACAGTTAAATTTAACTTTAATTTAATATTTGTTCAATATTTTATTCAGTTCGTACCGACTATAAAAATAGGAATTTACATAGTTTATACTATAAGTAAAGCTGAATGAATATCAAACGGAATGGAAATTTTGAAAGACAATTTGGACAATTTCTATTTTGATATGTTTAACAGATGCACTGGCCAGTAAAATAATGCCATTTTATAAGAACAAAATCCACATTCTACTTCTTTTATCTACTGCGTCTCCTAAGGATGTGCGTGATCATGGCTCTTCATATCTTCCTGTTGTTTGTAACTCCAAGCAACGTTTGTTCCGTTACCATCCCTACTATTCCCCTTGCCTTCAGTATATCCTGTGAGTTTTAAATTCTCCAAACCATCCTTTCACATTAAACATACTTGTTGCTCACATGTTCTATCTATGGGAATTTTTCAGCACCCCCTTCCGTAGAACTACATCTCTGTCGGCTAGTCTCCTTTTCATCAACGGAGAAATTGTCCAGTATTCACTGCCATGAAGGGAGATGAATATTACATAGCAATTCAACACTAATTTGCTTCTAATGACATTTTGAATGTAGATAGTGAGGAAAAAACGACAAACTGAAATGCAAACAAAAAGGACACTTTCAATTAGCATCAGAAAGTGACAACTGAAATATATAGGGTACAGAATGAGGAAAGAGGGTTTGGAAAATTTGACACTCACGGGATATATTGACGACAAGCGTGACAGAGGAAAGTAGGGAATAATCTATCAAACGAGCTTGTGTAAATGGTTGACAGAAAAGGAATTAGGAGAGCTTGCAAAAAGAGTAACCTTGTTAGGAAATACAAAGAACAGGAAGTTGTGGAGGACTAGTATCATCCACGTACTGAATGGAGAATGAGATTCTGTAAATGTATGGCAAAACAGGAACTGAGGTGTATAGTTAAGAGGCTCCCATTACTTCCAGCTAGAAAGTTGTGGAGAGCCATGCTTACTTTTTGTTTTCGTTTTCCGGATCAATAAATAGATATAAGTTATATTCGATAAATTAAGAATAAACAAGGAAATACATGTGAAAATGAAAACTGCAGCAATCTTTTATAAATGAAGATAAAACTAAAAATTCTTTATGTCATCCAGCTACAAAAATCGAACGAAAGTTTTAGACTAGTTGTTATGGTCCGGTTCCTTGTACCACGGTGATAGTCCAAGGTAGAACCAATAAAGAAGAACGCGAACACAGGTATGGAATAACACAGATATATTACAAACAGGAATATATACAGAGAAGTAGAAGTGTTAGTATGAACAATCAGGTTTAGTAGAGAGAATAATGTAGTCTCGACCAGTATCACTATCCCAATGTCTTGCAGTAATTGTCTGAATGTGACTCTGTTTCGGACTGCCTCTGACTAGACTCTTGACTCGACTTGAACTACTGACAGACGATATTCAGTCACCCCCACTGGGGCAACATGTGACACAAGGTCGGTTATTTATTGTGGGTTCTTCGAGACCGTGGGCTCGGCCCAAAAATATGCCCATTGAACCTGTATAAACGGGTTCAGGGCCGGTTTACCTCCCCGAACGAGACTCCGCCCTTCGACGTAGCCTCGTTCTGGTTCCTCCCCGCCCGAAGGTAGAGAGTTCAACCAAACAGTCGGTTCAGAAGTGAACTACTGACAGACTCCTTGCCTACTTTTGAGGCGCAGTATTTATTAAGTATGGAATAGTCCATTATTATTATTATTATTATTATTATTATGGGTAACGTCCCATAACACTAGCCAATGTATTGTTTGTTGTGTTGATAGAACAAATAAAGTTCTTTATCAACCACGTATCTTTTCGGGTTATTTTATTTTAATTGTATTCAATATCTTTTAGCTTTTAATTATTTTCTTTTCGGATTTTTTATGAAGTATTCTTCTTTAATTGTGTGTTTACTTTATACATTTCAAGAGATTTTAAAATAATTTTAATAGCTACATATTCTGCTTTCTGGTTCGCGCTATCATTGATTTCATCATCTTCTATATGCCTTGTTCCTTCAGGACTTGACCAATCATGGCTCTTCACAGTTTCATGTCCTTTGTAGCTCCTTATAAAGTTTGTCGTTTTGTTATATCTATTTATTCCTGTTCTGCCAACCATTTACACAAACTCTTAAGATAGGTAGAGTTATGCATATCATCATCATTATCTTCTATGTGCCTTAAAACTTTAGGACGTAGACGACCATGGCTCTCCACAATTTCCTGTGCTTTGTAGCTCTTTATAAAGTTTGTGGTTTTGCTATATCAATTTATTCATGTTCTGCCAGATATTTAGACAAGCTCTTTCAGTAGTTTATGCATTTCATCATCATCTTCTTCTATGTATCTTGTCCCTTCAGGCTATACGCGATCATGGTTCTCCACAATTTTCTGTCCTTTGTACTCATTTAGGAAAAAGATCATTCAGGCCTTCAGCAATGGTACCAACATTCATACTGTGGCTTCCATCTTCAAAGACCATTCAAGAATTATCAAGAGAACGGTGAATAAGTTTTTAAAATAATGGGAACAGTAGAGAGGAAAAATGGATCAGAAAGTCACAGCAGGAAGAGGGATCATCATTTCAACTTTGAGCTAAATATATTCTTCAAAGTAGAGTCCAATAGTGTTATAAAAGCTCGGAGTATTCCAATAAGACATCTTTAATCATTTCTAAGATACAACGGTTCAAAGTTTAGGGCAATTTTGTTGTTACACAATTCGAACAATTTTGCAGTTATACATACACACACGCATACATAAACACACACACACACACACACACACACACACACACACACACACACATATATATATATATATATATATATATATATATATATATATATACGCGTGTGTGTGTGTGTGTGTGTGTGCATAAAAGACAAAATGGACGAACATGTCTTTTATTCATACGTCAAAAATTCTTTGCTATTCCTGATTGAGAGAGGACTGTAGATGAAGATTAAAAAGAAATCTTCGAAAACATTCTAAAATGGCTCCGCTACCAACGAACCTGAAATATAAACGACGAACCCGAAATACAACAGACAGACGCCTTGGAAAGCGCGCACAAAAGAAAAGACATTAATTGCGCCGTTTTAGAGAAAAAGACCCAAAGAGTGGTTACAAAAAAAAAAAAAAAAAAAGACCGCGGTTGCAGTAGTCTGATATCTTTCAGGAAAGAACAGATAGAGCAACGAAGTAAATTTTAGAAAAGAAAGGCTGCAAATACTAAAACGGCACTCACTGACAAGGAAAACAAACAAAAAAACTGAAGGAACAATAAAAGCTGAAGCAACGCCATTTGCAGCAGAAACGATCGAGGTCTGCACATGCGCGAACTAATTAGTATTAAACGAACTTCGCTCCAAATTTACTGCTGAAACCATCTGTGCAGAGATTGGACTACTTACAATCTTCTCAAGGTTTTCCAACGCTTTTCCATTTTCTTTCCCTACACCATTCTCCAACCTTCTAGGGAAATTCACTTTTATCTTCATGCCTATCACACATCTTAATTCTCTTTTTCACAAAATGACGAATAATGAGGAGAAAATTGTTTTGGTTTCATCTGGCATCCCTGCCTAACTTTCGTAACTGCCATTGCAACGGGAAGTGATCTACCGGAAGTAAGTTGTGCATTGTGGGGCATAACATGCAAATGGTGCTGTTTGATAACATTTATTGCCTCACTTAACTGGAAAGGGACTTTTCTCTAAGTTTTCTTTTATGTAATGTCTATTAACATGACTATAAACACTCAAGCCATACTGAGTTAAATAAAGATGAAAGTATCAGAAATAGGTTGACAACTTGAATTTTTTTTTTCTTATTTTCTCTTGAAAGATTGTGTTGCTCCGGTCTCATAGCGTGGTATTTTTTCGAAAGTACTGGTTAAATCAAAACTAAAATTGCTGCAGCTGTAATCCAATGTATTACGCTGTTGACACAGTAGGACCCTTTATACGTGATCCAAATCTATACCGTCAAATAAACTGAGCCAAGAAAGTTCCAAACTTCCTGTAGATTGGGCAATAATTAACCGACGAATACTTATATCGTCACAGAATTGAATATGTACATAAAAATGATAGGTACATAGATAAATGGTTAGATAGATAGATAGATAGATAGATAGATAGATAGATAGATAGATAGATAGATAGATTTGTTTTAGATTATGGCATATCAAACTTTTACAGGTTATTTAATTCTGAATTTTATCATTTTGATAAACAATAGATAGGTAGATATAGATTCTATTCGCATGAGAGACAGAAAGAAAGGAATAGATCCGGTTTACACTATTGCTCTAAGATAAAAAAAAAATAGACAAATGTCCGGTTTGGAAGAGCAAAATGGTAGACGTAGGCCCGATCTGCGCAAGGATAAAAAAGTTTGAGATATTTACAGTAAAGGGTTTTGTGGGGAGTTTCACTCCTCTGCACGGGGATACAGTCGGCGCATTCTTGCCCTCAACCAACAGATAGATAGATAGATAGATAGATAGATAGATAGATAGATACTGGATGTTTATATAAACCGTCATATAAAGTAAGTGATTTATTCAACAATTATATTAAACGTTTTCACTCTCCATGGTACATATATAGTAGAAAATCAAATTTCGATGGTGGAAGAAACCAATAACCATGGCTATGTCTTACGACCAACTGCAGTTGATCTTCGTTGAGCTCTCTGGAGAAAAGAGTAATTTAAAAAAAATTGGCTCCTACTGCTATTAATGTATTGCTCTTCAACTATGCATTGAGCTCTCCTGGTTACTGGCGTATTTCGTATAGAAAACGTTAAAACAATTTCCCTTTCTCTTTACCGAGCGATAATAGGTAGGATCTCTGACTGATGCCATATAGGTCGGGTTTCGATCCCGGGTTGAAGCAATCGGGCGTCTAGCCACACTGAAGAGCTGTGATACAGCGAAACAGTCTGTCTGTGGATGACTATATATATATATATATATTACTACTTTAAACGCTATATGAATATACATGTCTGAGTAGACGTCCTGCGTTTTTTCTTAATAGTGTGTATTACATCTATTAGTTGATGTATTAGAGAGTTTTAATGAAGGAAATGTACCATCCTGCAATACTATCTTTATTAAAACTCTATAATATATATAATATGTACATATTTATGCACAACAAAAGAACTACTTTAGACAGATGTATTCATAGTACATACAGAAGGACTTTGCTGAAAGGGGATAAAGATCTAATATTTCAGATGTAATTGTTTAAATACGTATCAGCCTCTAATAAGCGTGCACATCTGATGACTCTGCCTGAACGATGAGGCACGCAGTACATTCTTTTTTTTATGATGAATATTTTCTTTTCTTTTTTTCTTAAAAGCGAAAAGAAAAAGAAAATTAATAAAAAACGAATTTGGCATTGATTCAAAGTCAAAAAGTGTACTTCAATTCATCGTAAATATATTAACAGCATACCATCAGGACATATTACTCTAAATCGCATTAGACTGGACTTTACAATCAGCTACCAACTATCATTTAGCTAAAATTTAAAGGAAATCAGATCGTTTTTATGTCGATCCGAGATATCCCAAAATTTTGGGTTCCTGTTGGAATTTGGTAGGAATCTTAAACATTGCTATTGACTGTCCACTTAAATGGCCGACATCTGTGTGAAGTGTAAACGTTTCTTGCCCAAACAAGAGTGACTGAAATTACTCTTCATTTCTTTACATAACAATTGCGTTCCAATGTTCATACCATGAGAAAAATCTGTTATCTATAATCACTCAAGAAAATGTAGGTGGAAGCTATTTAACCAGAGTTAACTACCTTAGCGAATTAGTGGATTTTGTCGATATGAAAAGAACGAGTAAATAAAATGTAAAAATAAAAAGACTCAAATAATAAAATATGAGAAGAACAAAAAGAGGACGTTGATAATAAGGGGGTAAAGATTGCAAGCATTCCAGAGGTAAAGAAAAGTCGGGAAAAATAAAGCGATAATGTATAGAAAGACATATAGAGAAGACATAAGGCATGAATAATGGAGGATAAAAGAAAGAAGAAAAAAAGAAAGAAAAGATTAATTGAGCAAAATAAACAACAAAAAAACTATGCGCGTCTGCTTTACTGATGTCCTATTTTGTATAAGCGCAACTTCATCCGATTACTGAGTGTTGAATCTGTGTTTGATAGATGCTGATAAAACCGAGGCCTTGTTGCGCGCGCAGGTCTCCACCTGGCTTCTTTGGAACGCATTGTGACACCGTCCCGTTTCGTCATATCCAAACAATATCTCTGCTATCTGCGAATAGTGTAAACACTCACCCTCGTAAATAATTCCGACAAGAATGGTTTAAAAATTCCGTTCTTTCTTGGACTTCTCTGTTGTTTTATGTTCGTCTTCGCCAACCATTATTTCTTCCATTTTATGTGCATATCCATTGCTTTCTTTTTCCAATGTTTTCTTTCTTTTTTCTTTTTTGTCGCTTTCAGATTTTCCTTCTTTTTTCTTTTTTTTATCTCACGTATTAAAGGCCGTTTCCCTTTTTCCTTTTTTTCTGTCGCAGATTTTACCATTTTTCCGAATGTGGTTATTTTTCTTATCAAACTGTTTTATTCAATCAATTTAAATATTTTGCTCCTAAATTTCTTTTTTTTTCTTTCTTCTGACTTCATTTCCATCTGTTTTCGTTGTTTTTCTCTGTTTTATTTATCATCTTTCTTAATCTGTTTCTTTTTTGCCTTTTCTTTTTCTTTTTCAAATTGGATATCTTCTTTTGTTCTTTCCACCATTGTTTCTTTTTCTTTCTTTCTTTTCTTCCACACGTTATCTTTCGTTGTTTTATCTTCACTCGTTTCTTACACTGCTTTTACCTCCCAATACATTTTCTTTTTCTGCCTCTTTCTTTTCTCTTTTCTTATTTATTTCCCTTTTAACGTCGTCTTTTCTTCTTATTTCTTTCTCTTCTTTTTTTTCTCCTCTCTTTTTATGTCAGTTAATTCTATGTCTTTCCCCCTTTTATGTAATCTCTCTCGCTGTTTCTTCTCTGTACGCTTTTTTGTCTCTTTTTATCTCATCTTTCTCTGTTTTTACGCTCTTTTTTCTTGCCATTTTTAATTTCTTTTTTGTTTTATCTTCCTTTTTCTCTGCTCTTTTTATGTTATCATTACTTTTCTTTCCTCTTTATTCTTTCTTTTTTTACGTTATCTTTTCCTGTAATATTTTTGTACTTCTTTCTTTCTCTTTTAAACCATCTTTCTTTGTCATTTCTCCACTCCTTTTTTCCTTTATTACCTTATATTTCTTTTATTGTTTCTTCCTTTTTTCTTTTTTCTACTTTTTATTCCCTCTTTGTTTTTTCCTCTATTTTACATATTTTTAACTTCCTTTTTTCTTCTTTTTCCTTTCTTTTTTTACATCTTTCTTTATCATTTCTTCCTTTCTTTTACTCTTTTTTGCATCATTATTTTTTATTTTTCTTTCCTTCTTTTTTTTTCTCTTTTAAATATATATATATATATATATATATATATATATATATATATATATATATATATATATATATATATATTTTATTTTCTTCTCTTCTCTATCTTTTTTTTCTTTTGACGAAATCTTTATTTATCTTTTCTTCCCTTCCTTTATTACATCTTTCTTCATGTGCCTTTTTGCTCCGTCTTTTTTTAAAAGACTTTTCGCGTGTTTATATGTTTTTCTTGCTTTCTTTCTTTCTTTTTTCTTTCTTGCTTTCTTTTTTCTTTATTTCTTTTTCTTTCTTTCTTTCTTTCTTTTTCTTTCTTTCTTTTTTCTTTTTTCTTTCTTTCTTTTTCTTTCTTTTTTTCTTTCTTTTCTTTTTTTTTTTTTTTCTTTCTTTTCTTTTTCTTTTCTTTTCTTTTTCTTTTTTCTTTCTTTTCTTTCTTTTTCTTTCCTTTCTTTTTCTTTTTCTTTCTTTCTTTTCTTTCTTTCTTTCTTTCTTTTTTCTTTTTTCTTTTTTTCTTTTTTTCTTTTTTTTTTCTTTTTTTTTTTCTTTCTAATATTCAATTTCCATCCCTTTCTTCTTTTTTATTTTCTTTCGTTTTTTCAGTCTTTCTTTTCATTTCTTTTTCTTCTTTCTTTTATTAAAATCCTTTTCTTTTTTTTACATTTTTCCTTCTTTTTTCTTTTTTTTTACAGTTTTTTCGTTTCTACTTTTTCTAACATTCGTTTTACTTTTTTCAGTCTTTTTTTTCATCTTTATTTCTCCGTCTTTTTTCTGAATATCTTGCTTACCCCTTTTCTTTAAATCCCTTTCCTTCTACATTTTAGCCTTTCCTCTTCCCTTTCCCTCATCCATTTTCTTCCTCCTTTTCTCTTCTCTTTTCTTACCGAAGTTTTTTTCTCGCGACATCAACAACTCGATTTGCTCTTAGGTTCTCTTTAAAAATTTTCGGCCCAATCAACTCAAGAATCTTGTTTGGTATTCTTTAATGACCTCACCGAAATGGTTTTATGAAGTTGTGGACAGACAAGGACGTTTTAAAATCCTTTTACAAAAGATTATTACTGTATTAATTTTATAAAATTTAGTCCTTTGTTATATATATATATATATATATATATATATATATATATATATATATATATATATATAAAATATATATATATATATATATATATATATATATCCACAATATATATTTATATTATTTATATATTTTCTTTTCTGAACGTTTCCCATCTGGCCATCATTTTTTTCTTTCGAGGGACAATGTCTATCTTATCGTACCTCATTCGATGAGAGGGGATCCCAGGTGAGGTAATCTACATGCCTGTGATTTTTTAAAAATATTCTTTGATTCTTTTTGCATCATGAGTCCCAGTATAAATAGTTATAAATAATTATAGACCTATCAGGATTTTTTTGCATTATATCAAGTATTAAGAATTTAAGTAACTAGAGTCTTTTCTTTGATAATGTTCTGTCTTCGAATCTGTGGTTACCTACCTTTTAACCATCTCTGTTGTTTTTATATTATTAAATCCACTTATTATCTTATAAAATTTGTTTAGTCTTGAGCAAATTTTTATTCTGAAAATGCGGTCCAGAGGAAAAAAATACGAAACACTGGCTTAGTAGATTACAGCTTTGCTTCGTGAATTTGGTGGCATTGTAATTGCTAGTACAATGTGCTAGGCAGTGTGTACTTCAACTCTGTAGAATTTTAACAGTAATAAAAAAAAAAAAAAAAAAACGAGACATAGAAGAGAACTATCTACATCTAAATGGTTCAGATCGAAAATCCCTGGAGGTTACCCGGATCGACAAACACCGGATAATGGTCGGAGAGCAGAACGACCAAAACGTTCTGACAAACAATAAAGATGGGACAATTTTCTGAGTATAAATAATAATTAATCCTCATCCCAGAAATTCAGGCATGAAGAATGTTCATGTAAACAAGACGTTTTCGTAATTATAATGCCCAATATCGAGGGTTAGGCCATTAATAATGAGGGTTCAGTTTGGTTTGGTTTGTTTTACGGCATATCAACCTCAATGGGTTATTTAATGACGACAATTCTTATTGCTGGTAATATTTTTTTCCTTCAAAAATCTATTTCTGGTAATATATATAAGTAAAAATGTATAGAAAAATGTATAGTTGGTAATTTTTTTTTCAAAATTGTTAAAAAAATAGTTGGACGTTTTTAAGTGGTATGGTCCGATTTCTTGTACCACGGTGATAGTCCGGTAGAATAATAAAGAAGAACGCGAACACGTATATGGAATAACACAGATATATTACAAACAGGAATATATTGAGAAGTAGAAGTGTTAGTATGAACTCAGGTTTAGTAGAGAGAATAACTGCCGACCAGACTAATGGTTTTATTGTCTGAACGCGACTCTTCTCGACGTTTTGAATCGACTTGAATATTGACGATATTCAATCCTACCCCAACGAGGGCATCATGGAATATATGAGCGTCAACCAATATAAATATTGTATATACTATATTAGCCTTCGGCATATTCTTATACCGATCTGTCTTTCAAGATAGACTCTATAGACAGTATTTATTATATATATATATATATATATATATATATACTTTTTCCTTCAAAAACCATTGCTATTAATATTTTTATAAATATATATATATATACGTAAGTATTTTACACAAGTTTGTGCGTTAATTATTTATATGGGACGCTGACAGGTGCTATTCGGGTATATATTAAGAGACACGCTTGTCAAATATATTATCGTCTTATACGCGGATATAGGACGGAAATAATATATATAAAAAATAATATGTTTACTTAATTTTATTATAGATATGCTACTATCATCCAGTATTCGTGAGTTCTCAAATAGGAAACACTGGTTGCGCCATCTCAAGAATCCGGCCAAATATCCCATATTCAGGCGATCGAAACGTTTGCCTAAAATAGCATTTATAATTCGGAGTAATAATGAATATTAAAGTGGAATATTCCACACCTCAAATCGTTTAACAATATTAGTGCATGGATTAGAATGAGAAGACTTTAGCAAAAAATATAAAAAGAACAGATTTGAGAGATTGGCCCATTTAAAGTTTTGAAGATTGTAGGTGGCGGGGAAGCAAGAAACCGGAAGAGAATTTCACAGCAAGAAGTGCAAGAGAAGTTAGCATAGAAAATAATTATAGACCAACAGTAAAACGGTGAATAAATAAATATATATTATATATATATAAAAATATATATATATATATATATATTAATCAAAGTTGAAATCTAGAATAAAAGGATGAGGTCTGCAATGAGAGTATTGTCTTGAATAAACTGGATAAATACGTTATAAATCATAATTAAACAGGGTTCATTTACACGGGCAGCAACGATTATTCAGGGCAATAAAAATTTTCATACACACAAAATAGGAAAATACATCAGTCTGAGAGTAATATTTATGTTGACGCTGTCAGAGAAATATTTGAAAAAGATTCAATTATCTAATAGATTTCATAATCTGACAACGTTGATAAGTGAAATAACTCTTCTCAATCAATCAGGTAAAAGTAATTTCTTCAGAATACCTTGTTTGGTTTTGATGAACATCCTCTTTTTTGCGAGAATTTGTTTTCAGCGTGTAACGTCCTTCAACTTGGGCCGATTCTTAAAATCGCAAGGAACTGGCACCATGTTTCGGCGTTTGTCCAGTGGAAACTTTTCAAAGTCGAAATAATCAAATGCCAATATTATATTCACGCACACACACACACACACATATATCTTATATATAATATATATATATATATATATATATATATATATATATATATTTAAAGAAAAATTCAAAAACCTTTCAAAAAGTTTGATGTTTCTGTCATCTGATCAGGTTTTGGGAAGTGCACGCAAACATACTTTTAATTGCATGCACACAGACACACACGCACACACACACACAATTATATATATATATATATATATATATATATATATATATATAATATATAGTTATAAATAAATTATCTGCTCATATATAGACCGATTTCCAATGCTATATCAATATATATATATATAGGTTTGTGTGTTTATATATATATATATATATATATTTTTTTATATTTTATCATCAAATCCTAAATATTCTTTTGGTGGATCTTCCAGTGGCTTAAATTTCCAGTCGAAATAAAAAAAAATAATCGAGTAACTTAGAGGGCTCAATAGTAAATGAACAAACCTAAGCGAGGTAGTTCATGGATCGCTCTTATTCTAAAAATCCTTTCGGTGAAACCTATATATATATATATATATATATATATATGAGATAAAAGAACAAACAGATTAGATTGATAAAAAATTCCTATTTATTCTTTATCCTATAATTCTGATGTATATTTGATCTGTTTATGATACTAAGTTTAACTGATTTACGGCTTATCAACTTTTTGTGTGTTATTTAAAGCCAGAGTTTTTTTTTTTTTATCGTTTTGTTATTTTGATATCGTAATATTCTTTTGGAGGCAATAATGATTTACTGATGGAAGTCCTACTAATTATCCCTTAGTAGTTGGCGTAACGAGGTGGATTCATACCATTTCTAAGGGTATTGGCACGTAAGTGAATATAACGAAATCGACTGAACTTGGAACTTGGCTCTTTTGATTTCCAATTCCGAGCCATTATCCATTAACTGACTCACACATCCAAGCTTATAGGAACCAGTATTCCGAACCGGTCACCCATCTAGGTAATGACCTGGCTCGAAGCTGCTCAACTTGGGTCATTGGACGAAAACCGGTGTTTCAATTTAATATGACTGTAATCCTTTAAGTATACATGTATGCAAGAATATGTGCCTACATACTTAAAATATATAAATAGGTGAATTTTGTTTGAAAAACTTAATTACATAATGTTAACGAATTTGTTTAAAATTCATCACAGAATTAATAGCACTGGCAAAAAAGTAAATGATTTGTAAAACTGAATATTAGTTGTGCAAAATAAATGCTTTTCATTACTGAATTTCGAACTTACTGATATACCTACGTATTCTAAAATGTATGTAAAATTTACTTACATATTCATAGAAGATGCTAAAATATCAGTATTTGGTTGAGAAATTATTCTTTGTATTTACAAAGTTTAGCTTAGTCTGGCACAAGGTCTAGTAAGAGAGATGATAACAGGAAAACTGTGTTGCGCCTGCCTTTCTAACTGCGCATTTGAAATCATTACGTTTAGTTGATCTTGAATATCGATGATAAATGATCAATTTTTCTAATGCAACAGTTTGATTAGTCGATTTTTCTTTGGTGATAATGTTTTTCCCGACATGAAATATTCAAATAGAGGTAGGGGCTGACGTAACGTTTAGTAACACTGCGAGTGGAAATAGTGGACTGGGTTTGAATTTTGTCTCTATACTCAAGGAGCTTATAGATAGTATGTTGGTGCAAAAATAATGACGTAATAATGTCGTTTTTTATGTATTTTTTAACGTCAAAAAACGACATTATTACGTCATTATTTTTGCACCTGCCTAATAGATAGATAGATAGATAGATAGATAGATAGATAGATAGATAGATGATAGATGAAAGAAAGAAAAGGCATTAACATATACTCAAGGAGCTTGTTGATAATTTTCATATTTCTCGGATGATATCCCCTTTAAAGGCTAAGGTAAAATAACGCTCAAATTACGAAACTTTTCTACTTCTATTTTAACGTGATAATGGGGTTTACCAGATTAAGAGGAGCCACGGTGGAGTAATGGATAGCGGCCCCGATTAAGGAAACGGATGGTCGAATTCGAATTTCAGTTAAATCCATTACATTTCATTACATGTTAATACCCTTGGGAAAGGTATGAATCATCTTTTTTTCCCCATCAGCTATGGGTAAATAGCAGGACAGACCGGGTTCTATAGCCTTGGATGGCAACCGGTCTACTGCAGAAAGGAATGGCAACCTACTGCGTGAAAAAATCTACCTCATCAGTCATGTATCAAAAGATACATGATCGCCTAAGCGTGTATCACGTATGGCATATATAACTGTTTAAATTCAGCAGTAAGGAGAGATCTTCTTGATGACAAATCATACGGGGCCTTTTGTGTTGAATACAGTCAGCAAACAAGACACATCTAAAGACTCATGTAAAGTGAGCGGTGAGTAATACACAAAATTTCACTGACAATGACAACGCAATTCGCTTTACACTTCGCACGTTTCGTCTAACATATAAAAATGATGATCATGTGTAAACAAGTAAAAAAAAAAGAAGAACCCTAGTAAAGATGTCGGCGCGTGAAGGGATAATGCCGACGCAGTATGAATATGTAGCAATAAAAGAAATGAAATAATATCGTCTGACAATCCCTCATACCTGGATTAGTTTATTTACATGCTAACAAATACTTAGTTGATGCCAGATTTTTTTAAAAAGAGGAATTGTTATTTTTGCATGATTTACTGATCTTACGTACATGCTGGCCTTGGTTCTTATATACAAAATCCAACGGTATATGGAGAATTTCTGAGGCAGTTACGAACGGATTTTCTAAAAAGAAACAGGAAGAAATACCAATTGATGCCAAATATAATATGTTAAAGCGAAGGGTATCTTTATTATAGTGCTGACCCGTCACTTGGTCTTAAAACAGTTCGTTCTTTACTGAAATGGGTTAAGTCGTTTACGGTATTGAAAAAGAAAATCTTTATTTTCTTCAAATGTAATGTAATAATAAGGAGAGAGGTTAATTTTCTAGTCCATTCTTTTAAAAAAGAATATATATATATATATATATATATATATATATATATATATATATATGTCTAAGAGGAGGTATTATGTATATTATTTACATTATTCGGCTATTTTCCTCATCTTTGTCGCCACACTTATTACAACGTTTTGGCCGTTGTACGCTCCGGCCTACTTCAGGTAGGTTGGAATGTCAAACTGAACCCTTTATTTCGCTCACTGGGGTAGACTGTTCTAGTTCCATGTGCCATGTTTAATGGATATCAGTTATCTCCTGTTAATTTTCCCTCTAAAAGTTCTCTACTGCCTTAACCGGGTATTGAACTCACACTCTTTGGGTCCTGTCACTGGATCTAACCAATGATCTAACTCCTTGAGGACACATGGCACAGTGTGTATTAATTTCTGGATATTATAAACCTAATGTCCTCAGCAACCATTTTTACCAGTGCTCATATTGCAATTTTTGCTGTTATCATTTCATGTTTTTACCAGAGCTTCTTTTTTGTACCATTGCAAGTTTGTTGTTATCATTGCTTTTCTCTGGCACTCCTTATTACTGGTTCCCATATTGCGTTTATTTCTATGCTTGGTTGGTTCAGGAGATTTTTGTGGCTTAACATATGTGCTGATACCTTAAGTTTACGAATTTTCCAAAGGTGTTCCTTGTCTATGATCTCAACTTGATTCCACAGAGGGCGCTGATCTCCCTTCTCTCTCCATATGTGGTCAGCCACACCTGATTTTTCCACTTACCCTCGTGTTACAGCTTTCTGGTGGTCTTGAAGCCTTACCTTGAGGGGGCGTCCTGTCTCTCCTTTATATTCCTTTCCGCAGCTGCACGGGATAGCATACACACAGTCTTTAGTCATGTTCTCCTCTATGGGGAGTCTTACTCGGGAGAGATATCTGCGAAGTGTCGTCAAGCTTTTAAAGGTTGTCCTGATATTATATTTTTTGAAAATTATAGATGGCATGGAAGCAAGAAATCGGAAAAAAGTTCCACAGGCGAGAACTGCGAGAAAAATTATTAGAATAGAAAATTTGGTTGCATTTAGCGAGCTCAACAGTAAAAGTAAGTAAAAACAATTAAATCTTGAACATGCTTATTTTCTTGTTGACTTTTCCCTCTTTTTATGTGAGCATTATCAAAAGATAACTGAAACGCTCTAATGAAAAGTCATTGCCATATATGCATAGATAAACTTTTAACCATTACCAATATCTGATTATATCGTCACAATTTTAGTTGTCTCCCATCACCGTTACCCAGTCCTTTAGTTTAAAGATAAAAAGATGTTAGAAATAAGGCATATTTCCTCTGAGGTAAAAATAAATAAAAATATGTGCGTACATGGAAATATTATAAAATTCTCGTTATCTTACGTATTTGTAAATCTACCATTCCTCCATGCAATGAACAATGCTGTCATATCTGGTCTGTTGGCCTTAGAATGTATCTCAAGATTCTTCAAAAAATTCAAAGAAGAGTCTGCAATATAATCGATCATGACCTGACATCTCGACTTCAGTCACTTTCTCACCGCCGTGACGTGGCTATCTCTCTGTCTTTTCTACAAATATTTTCATGGCAACTAAAATTTTCCTCATATGTTTAGTCAATGGGTTTCTCAGTATGCTTCTGTAAAGCTCCATTTCTATTACCTCACCAATCTGTGATGAGATTGTCCAGCATTTATTGCCATATAGAAGGATTGATATTATATAGCAGTTCAGCACACTTTTCTTCGTTTCTCACGAAAACTTTCTGTTTCTAAATATTTTGCTTAGATTTTAGAAAGCATCTTTCACTAATCCAATGTGCCTTTGGGTTTCAGTATCACGACTTTAACACTTCCCAGATTTAGAAATCTACCATCCGTCCGTGCATGGAATATTGCTTCCATATCTGGTCCGGTGCTTCTACTATATATCTCGAAATACTTGACAAAATTCAAAGAAATTTCTGCAATGTAATCGATCTTGACCTATCATCTGGACTTCAGTTACTTTCTCACCGCCATGACATGGCTATCCCTCTGTCTTTTCTACAAATATTTTCATGGTAATTGTTCTTATGAGCTTTTCTCCTAGGTACCCCGACTGCATGAATTTAAGCGCGTTGCTAGATAAGCAACTAAGTATCACCGTTTTACTGTTTAAATAGCTAGATGCCACCATATGTTTTATTCTAAGAGGTTTTTTCTCGCACTTTTTAATTTTCTTGCTCCCCTCTTCTAAAATTTAAATGCAACGCCAATCGCCATCCTCTGACTTTTATTGTCTTTTCTCTTCACTAAAATCTTCTCATTCTCTTTCACTCTCAGTAACCCCTTGCGCCCTAGTGGTACTATCATATTGCTTGAGGAGAAATAATTAAAACAAAAACTAACAGAAGAAGCAAACTATGACCAGTGAACGGGGAAAAGGAAAAATCTACGATCAGTGATCCTTTTAAAATTATTCACAACATTAACAGTTTTCTGCTTTGGTCTTAATTATTTTTACCTCATATGAAATATGCCTCATTTCTGACATCGTCTTTTTATCTTTTTTAAACTAAAGGACTGGGTAACGGTGATGGAAAGCAACTAAAATTATGACGATCTTATATTGGTAATGTTAAAAATTTATCCTCATTAATAAAATTTCGGCGTGACAAATTTTAAACAAATACCTGTTTTAAACCAAAGTCGAATCTGTACCCATCAATTTTCATGACAACACACGCACATACACAAATTTATTCACTCACTCTCTCCCTTTCCTGTATCTCTTTTTCTTTTTTTTTTTTCACTGTCCCTTCGTCTAGTTGTTTCTCTCGGACTTACATAAAGACATATGCAAACAAAATTCTAGATACAGTCAAGCTAGCATACATGGTTTCATCTATATCGACACACCTACATACTAAGATAAATACTGTAAAGAAAGGTGGTAGGCATATGCAAAAATTATACGCCCTCCCCTAAATTTGCCCTGAAGATATAAGCTTACCACCATTAATTCACAGTTCATGCGTATAATTCTATCTACGAAGACATACGGAAAAACGCCAGCACGCATGTTCACGAAACACATATCTGTACAAACGCATACTAAAAAAAAAAGAACTGTCACGCATGCGTAAGAGACATCGTACGTTGATAAAACAAGTGGCAAGCCCACGCCCACACCCACACAGTGCAATGCACTTGATAACATACACACCTGTTGCAAACGGATCACTGACAATAAGACAAGGAGAGGTAAGTAATGTCACACGGACAAAAATATAAAGAACAAGGTTCTTCAAATCACTGCTCTCAAAAAATAAAAAAGCCTTTTTTTATTACTTAGTCTTTTTAGTCGCCATTTTCTTTTCGGGTCGTCCATTATCTTTCTGTTGTAACTATTTTTTTATTAGCTTTTTGTTGTTTCTTTGACAAGTACAAACATACAGGACTGACGCAATACACTTAATATATCAGCATTTATATTCTTTTGTATCAAGTAAAAATGCCGACTGGAATAGTCACACTGGTGGGAATTTTCCAACTTGATAAAATTAGTGTGCCGATTCAAATAAACGTTCTTTGGGGAAAATTTTAATATAAGTTTAATAAATAGTAACAAAATAAACGCTTTGCTGAGAAAATCATTTGAAAATAATACTATATAAGCACAGTATCGATGGGAAAATTGAAAGTTCTTCTTTAATAATCCCGGCAAACAGGACTCCTAGTAACAGAAAAATATGAATCATTAAATAAAATATGCAATGAAACTAAGACATTATTCAATTATAAAAAAAAATCTTAATTACTTTTATGAATAAAATATATTATGCACATGATAAATAATGAATTTTTACAAGAATCTTCATTTTTTAAATTTCAAAATAATTTATAAACTTTTAAATCTTTTAAAATTCTATATTAACTTGTATCGGCCAAGTCATATTTTTATTAAAATAAAAACTGTATTTGCTAATTATAAATAGAAGAGCTCCCTACAATCCAACAATCCAAAGAATATTTAAAAGAATTTTGATTTATGTGTGTGTGTGTATAAACGTGTAAATTTTTGTAAATACGGGCGTCCGTACACGACATTATCTTACATAAGGCTAGAAAGTCAAAATGTCTAAAATTCAATAAAATATTAGAATGTTTACAGCATTTATAATCTTTAAGATTACAGGGTAGTTATCCGAATTCTGATGAATAGAGCGCGCAGCAGAATCAGATCGCAGATAGGACAACAATATTACTGGTTCGTCAAAGACATCGGAATAAAGAAGACAGTATTTATATCCAGACTGTTATGAGAAAGAGCAATATAAATGCAGAAGGACGCATGTGGACGCATGTGTACGCATGTGGTACACAAGACTACAGACTCTTCCGTTACTGGACAAATGACTTTTTTTTTATGCCGGCTTCGTGATAATACCTTAATCTTAACAAGTAGAAAGAAGCTAATTTTAACATCCACCACACGAAAAAACATAACAAAATGGTTCTTCTCTGATTGATTGTTGGATACAAATCAGAACCGATTAGAAATATATATATATATATATATATATATATATATATATTTATGTACGTACCTCCAAAATTTCATTAAAAAAAGATTACATAATGCAAAATGGCCAAAACATAATAAAATCATGTTTTATCGTCAGAAACCTTGTTATTATTAAGAGGGAAGATCAAAGGTTGTTTTTTATATATATAAAAAATATAAAACTTTGGAAATTTTGGTTGAAAATCGTTTTTTTTTTTTTTTCTAGCAACATCTTTTTGCGGTGGAAAACGCATTGGTTTGGAAATTCTTGCAAATGTTATATAATTATCGGATCGTAATGAAACTTTCAAAACGTATTCAGAAATAAATGAAAATATTTTTTAAATGTTTCATTTTTAGAAACAGTTCTTTATTTACTACTGGTATTCCTCATCGCTACTACCACCATTCATTTAATTTCATGAAATTTCGAGAAATTCTTTTTTATATCGCTTAATGTTTATATTTATTACATGGACAATCAGGACTGCCAGTAACAAAAAAAATCTGAATCATAAAATAAAATATGCAATGAAACTAAGACATTATTTAATTATAAAAAAAAAAAATCTTAATTCTTTTTATGAATAAAATATATTATGCACATGATAAATAATGAATTTTTACAAGAAACTTCAGTTTTTAAATTTCAGAATAATTTATAAATCTTTTAAAATTCTATATTAACTTGTAGCGGCCAAGTCATATTTTTATTAAAATAAAAACTGTATTTGCCAATTATAAACAGAAGAGCTCCCTACAATTCAACAATCCAAAGAATATTTAAAAGAATTTTGATTTGTGTGTGTGTGTGAGTGTGTATAAACGTGTCGATTTTTGTAAATACTGACGTTCATACACGACATTATCTTAAATAAGGCTAGAAAGCCAAATTGTCTAAAATTCAATAAAATATTAGAATGTTTACAGCATTTATAATCTTTAATATTACAGGGTAGTTATCCGAACTCTGATGAATAGAGATCGCAGCAGAATCAGACCGGAAATAGGACAACAATAGTGCGGCTTCGTCAAAGACATCGGAATAAAGAAGACAGTATTTATATCCAGACTGTTTTGAGAAAGAGCAATATAAATGCTGAAGGACGTGTAAGTGTACCTGTGCTTTATAGATTATGCAAAAAGGTTCAATAAAGTACGCCCAAGATGTGTTAGAGCTGCTCGGCAACCATGACATATTTATGAAGGATATTAGAATAATCAAGAATCTATACTTGCATCCAACCGCCTGCATGCGGGTAGAAAATGAGTTCAGTAGGTACACAAAAATAGAAAGGGATGTAAGGCAAGGGTGTCTAAAATTCAATAAATTATTAAAATGTTTATAATATTTAAAATCTTTATGATTACAGGGTAGTTATACGAACTACATATTGTATTTGATAATCATAAATAGAAGAGCTCCCTACAATTCAACGACCCAAAGTATTTTTTAAAAGAATTTTGATTTGTGTGTGTATAAACGTGTCGAAAAGTCTGGACATAAATATTGCATTCTTTGTTCCAGTGTCTTTGACGAACCCGCACTATTCTTGTCCTACCTCCGGTCTGATTCTGTGCACGCTCTATTCATCAGAGTTCACCGACTTTTTCAACCTATACATCAAGGCAATTCCGAGAGAATTAGATGTCCTCCCGGGATGTGTTGTTGGCCACAATTTTAACAATACAATATATTCAGATGTCATAGTGTTGATAGCAGACACAGGAAGGAAACTACAAAGACTCTTACAGAAGGTAACGAGGGAAAGCGAGAAGAAAGGACTATGTATAAAGTACAAGAAGACGGAATATATGGTTGTCAGCAAAGAGATGAGCTCAACATGCAAATTACAAATCATGGATACTAAAATTAAACAAGTACAAAAATTTAAATTTCTGAGACGTGAGAGGAGGGAATGTGCCTCACTGAGTTCCGAAGACACATTCGGATGGGCAAAGATGCCATCCAAAAGCTAAACAGGGTATTAAGGGACAAACAAATTTCGTAAGAAACAAAGAAAAGAGTACTGAACTGTGACCTGATATCTGTCCTCTTATAAGGTAGTGAATGCTAGACAATCTCCTCAAAGAGGAAGAAGAGACTTGAAGCAACAGAAATGGGATTCTATAGAAGGATACTGAGGATATTATGGATTGAACATGTGAGCAAAGACGAGGTTTCGGAGAAAATGGAAACAAAAAGGAAACATACTTAACATCAGGAAGAGGCAAGTTAAATTTCTGGGATACGTAATGAGGAAGGAGCGCTTGGAAAATTTGATACTCACAAGACATACTGAGGGAAAAATAGACAAAGGAAAACAGGAGCTTGAGCAAATGAATGGTAGAACATTGTTTTAGAGAAATACCAAATATACTTATTAATAAAAACTTAAAAAGCTTATTAATAGCTACAATGGACAGGAAGATGTGGAGGGTCATAATTGCTTATGCTCTGAAGGCTCATAAAGAAGAAGAAAAATAGACATAGAAAGCTTTTGGGTTGTATTCGTCATGTAATTATTGTTCTCCTAGTTAAATTTTCCAAACATCAAACTGTCAATAAAATCATAAAAGATACTTTCCTTTGATATTTTAAACTAAAATATAATAGTATTTTCTTCAGTTCAAATTAATTAAACTTTAAATCAGTTATTTTTTCTCAAATAAATTTTCAGAAAATTATATTTTATTTTTGAAGGAATTTTTAATCAAGAGAATTATGTTCTGTTAACAAAATCTGTCAAATTATTTTGCTTGTTAGGAATATTAAATCTAATCTTTTAGCTTGAAATTACAAATAAAATTAAAGCTTTAAGAAAGATTTTTCATTTTTTATAAATGCATTTGAAACTTTAGCATCGCTTTTTTGAAGGTGCCTATATTAATGTATTTTTGTCTTTCAACAAAGTTGTTGGAATTTTTAATATATGAAGATCTAATTGTCCCAAGAACTTGGATTTTAAATTTTTGCTATAATTTTCGCTTGTTTATGGTGGATATTTTTAATTGCCAATATGATGAATTACATTGGAATGTCTGTTATGTTTATTTGGGGTAGACCAAATGTTTGTGGAGAAAAAATGATGAACATTAAATAATTTGCGAGACAAAAATATTGAACAAATCAATTAGAAGGTTTTTTAATAATGAGTACAAAAATCGCCAAAATTAATCGAATATCAATGTTACTATATGATATTATATATGGAATCGGTAGGATGCCCCAAACAATAGTAAAAAAAAAAAAATTTGAAGTCACTTCTTGGGTCAATTAGCCCTTCAAACATATTCGTATGTACCAGGTGTAATAGCAAAATTGTCCAAATCGTGTACCAGCAAAATTGTCCAATTGTTAGATTAAACTTTGAACCATTGTATCTTAGAAATGATTAAAGATATATTATTGGAATTTTTAGAACACTCTTGAATTCTACTTTGAACAATAAGAATGTATTTAACTCTAAGTTGAGAACTTCTGATTCAGCTTTCCTCTCTACTGTTCCCTCTTTTTTCAACTTATTCGACGTTCTCTTGTTGGTTCTTGAATGGGTGTTGAAGATGAAAACCAGAGTATGAATGTTGGTACCATTACTAAAAGCCTGAATGATCTTTTTCCTCTCACTACTGCTCAGATGGGAAAACATAGTGGTGCTGACACAAAATAATTTTCACCTGTTATTTTTCTAGCTGAATAACTCAAAGGGATTTTCAGTGATTCTTACGAAAAAATGACTAAACGTCTTACCTGAAAACCTGGAAAAAAGAAAATTAGTTTAGTGATTTTTATATATAAACATTTTGTGGGATGGATAATTATGCAGTTACACGATTTGGACAATTTTGCTGTTACATCCGGTACGTCGTATATTACAGGGAAAGGATTAGAATCTGTCTTTTTATATTTACAATAACTCTAGCAATTCAGAATACTCCATTATTAGCAGCAGTCACCCATTAGCTGATCATATCGGTCAAACAAATAATATATACTCACTACAATGTGGCGATTTGATTGAAGGTGCAGAATTGCTTTCATGTCACATCTTTGACGACACCAGACCCCACCTATGTATATGATATAAGTAAATAGATATTATTATAAGTAAATAAATTTATTAAATATATACTTACTGTTTTTTAGATATTAAACATTTTGTGGGATGGACAATTATTCCATGCTGTTACACGATTTGTTACAATTTTGCTGTTACACGATTTGAGACAATTTTGCTGTTACATGTATATTATATCTTATATTTCAGATAATTTAAACTGACTATAATACGAAGAACTACTTCCCACAACCTTGGCAGTATACTTCTTGAGAAAATGCATAAAATAAGATCAACCAACAAATAAAGAATAGAAAGTTTTGCATCTGATGCTCACCGCCTACTGAAGCATGATTATTCTTTTACGAAAAAAGAACATTTAATGTTCTTGCCAGAATTCAACAATAAAATTAACAATAACTTTATTTTTTCTTATGAAGTACATTTACCGAATTTATATCTTTCCGTCGACTGCTACTTTGTCTTTGTTTTTTTTTTTATTATTTATTTATTTTTTGTTATAGTTTTTCTCCTAAGTTCATTTCGTCCATTCTGCGAACAAAGTGTAAGATGATGCTAGTGCCACCACCACTCACCTCCGTCTCTTAGAAGTCAGGGACAATCTGTTAATATCTCTCAGCATCCGAGATGCTGGTTGGTTTGCGAACAGGGGTTGCAGTCAGGGTTGGGTAATTACAGAAACAAAACCAAATAAAAAAAATAAATAAAAAATAAAAAAGAAGGTCGTCAAAGGCGAGTATGAAGAGCGAACTGCTCAAGTGCGTTTTGGGTGAGAAAAAATTGGGTTGGGTTTGGTTGGTGAGGGGGGGGTCGAGAGTGAAAACCTTGTGATCAAAATGCCTGCGAATAAGTACCTTTTGTGGGCCCCTCTATCTTCAATTTGACACCAAATACTGTAAATACGAGTAGAGAACATCTGTCTTATGAATCCAGGTACCCCTGAAAGGTAAATGTAATGTAATCGCATAATAACGGGTTATATATTTTATGCTTTTTTATTTGGGACGTAGGCGATCAAATCTTATTTCTGGGTCCCTTTTTATTTAATTGTCATGCGTTCTTGGGAAATATAATGGATTGTTTTCTCGTTGTCTTCTCCACAGATTTTAGAATCCAGTGGTTTCTTCTCATAAGACTGATTACCACGAAACGCTACAGAGCTGTCTACTCTGCAATTTAACCCATAGGCGGGAGAAGAAGAGATGGATTCCGAAAAGAATGCAACTGTATTTGAACTCTACTCCCCGAGTTCACATTCCGCTCCGATAACTGCACATCCACACTATCATATTTTTGTAATCTCAACGAATACTCGTTGTCACTTTCGTAATACTCATTGTAGTAGAGACTTTGCAATCGCAGATACAATTATAGTAACGCCGTTGAACAATACTGGTGTCAGACGTCTTCGAATAAGACTCGCACTAATAGTACTTGCTCGATAATACTCGTTCGAAATGTAACCGCCGAATAGTGACAATATAGAGAATTAGTATAGTGAATAGTATAGAGAATAGTGATCCGTATAGTAATAGAGGATAGAATAGAAATGGTGATCCTTTAGACGCCACACTAATTTTCATATATACATTTCCTTTTAGATCACGTGATCTTCTTATTCAAAATGGGATCCCCTGTGTTTGCTCACTGGTGATGTGTGTTCAAACCCAAGTCTCGGAGGCGACACTTTATTCCTATATAACACATATAAAACATACTGTGAAATCTGATTATATCTAATATATGAATATCAAAGATTGCGCACACATGTGAGCATGCGCACACATATACGGAGATACTGAAAATTAAATAAGTATATAAATTTAGTTCTCTGTACGTTCAAATTTACGTATTCCTTTGATATAAAATGAGTGAAATGTTATCATTTAATTTTAACAGAATGTGGCTTATATCTTGGCAAACTTAGGAGTCCTTGTTTAATAAAAATAATTAATTTTTTAATTTCCAATGTGATCAGAAGTGATTGTTTTGCCAATGGATTTTATAATTAAATTACTTAGTTTTATAAATAACTAGCCGTTGCCCGGGGATATAACAGTAAGAGATAGATCAAGTATCGACCATCATAAAGATTTAAAAATAAAATTGACAAAGATTATTGTTTCAGGTTGACGGACACACATGTCTTAATTAGTTTTTTTTTTTTAGTTTTTTTTTACGAATTGGTCAAACCCAAACTCAAACAAAAACATTGTTTTCAATCGTTATGTAAAAATAAAGAAAGAAGTGTGCAAGACAATAAGAAACACTACCTGCCAAAAAAAGTGAAGTTTTCTTGAAATCGGTTGACAAATGTAGGAAATCCGATCCCATATATAAACAAATACACACTCACACAAACAACCTGGGTTTTATAATAAGTATAGCAAGATATGAGTTGTCCCCCTTCCATTCTCGTGACAGCGATGCCTCTTAATCGTGTTTTCAAATTGATTTCGTGCGAAAACAATTGTGTTTTTCAATTTTTGGCGCTGTCAGAACCACCGCAAGGTAATTTTACGTAGTCCTGTGAAGTTTTGTTGAAATCGGTTGAAAAGTGTAGGAAATCCGATCCAATATATAAACGAACAGACACACACACACACACAACCTGGGTTTTATAATAAGTATGATAATATTTTCTACCTGGAATAATGTAATAACATGAGCATTTTGATCACAGTTTGGAAGGGAAAAAGCTATATAAGCAATGTATCAAATAAGTAATATCGACATATTTAATATTTTGATACTTTAATTCAAATTTTCATTTCTGAGTTATTTAATTTTATTTAAAAAAAGAGAGCTGTCTAATTATGAAAGGGAGGTTCGGACTGAGGAATCGGAGAACCGAGTTCGAATTCCAGTCGAATCCGTTACATTCCCTTACGTACTTATAACCTTTCCCTTAGGAAAGGTATAAATCCTCTTCTTCTCCCCCCCCCCAGCTATGGGTAAATAGCAGGACAGACCGGGTTCTTGGATAGCTACTAGTCTACCGCAGAAAAAAATGGCAACCTACTTCGGGAAAAAAGCTGCCTCGTCAGTCATGTATCTTTCGATACATGATCGCCTAAGCGTGTATCCCGGATGGCACATAACTGACTGAATTATGAAGTTATTTGTTGTTTCTATTACTGAGTTTAATTAAAGAAAAAAAGCATGTATTTTCTTATTAAATACTCATGGCCCGCTCTTCTGTGTGACAGAATAATTAAAGTAGCAATTGTCGTTTCTAGGCTTTCTTGATTGCAAGAAACATTGTATATCCACTGATATTGCTGGAGCTTAACTAACTTCTCCGTTCTGTTCATTTAACCTCCCACCGAGACTCGAACTTGTGACCAATGGATTACTATGTTTATTGTGCTAACCGGTGGGACAAGACGCCGAAATGCTGCATAATCAATTATCGATTACTGAAGTGTTTCAACATATATAAATTCATTTGATACGAAAACCTCGCCTGTGCCATCTCACGGCATGCTCTCTTATCCGCTAAGCGTGCCTAAAGGTGGCACAGACTGAGTTACAATGAGAAAGGAAATATTAGATATGTATACATTGAAATAGAGAAAGGCGAGTGTAGAGTAAGGAAGAATGTGAGAGAAATAGACCATGTGAGTTATATAGTACAAATACACACTCTCTCTCTCTCACTCACACGCACGCACACGCACACGCACACACACACACACACATATATATATATATATATATATGTATGTATATTGCGAGTGAGAAAAGGATAGAAAGAAAGGCTGTTAGCGAAAGAAAAAGAAATGAATAAAGCTAAAAGACATATAGAAAGAGAAAGAAATGTAAAACGTGATATAGAATGAAAGAGATAAAACACACACACACACACACACACATATATATATATATATATATATATATATATATATATATATATATATATATTTAAGATTTTTTTATGTTTATACGTTCTTTTTATAGATACAAATATTTAAGTAAATGCTTTGTTTTATAATAAACAGTATTAATAATATTAATTATAATAATAAACGGTTAAGGCCAACGGTTAAGGCCCGCCAGGCTATATGACGGTTTTATATAGGATACAGGTTCGATTCCTGTCGCAGGACTCATATTTTCTATGAAAATTTCACGGATATTCAGGCCGGTAAATGTTGTTTAATACTGTTTATTATAAACAGAGCATTTACTTAAATATTTGTATATATAAAAAGAACGTATAAACATAAAAAATGTCTTAAAATAATTGTCGGAATTTGTCCATTTCATAATGTGTGACGTCATTTGTTTGCATTTGGATATGCATCGAGCAGATATAAATGAATGAGAGAAAATCATGGAGAATTGTAGTTTAAAAACAGTAAAATCAACCTCGCTAACCGAATGCTCCTCTGTGGCCGAAACAGTTAAGGCACGTCAGGCTATATGACGCTTCCGTATAGGATGCAGGTTCGATTCCTGTCGGAGGACGCATATTTTCTATGAAAATTTCTCGGCCGGTAAATGTTATTAATACCGTTTATTATAAACAGAGCATTTACTTAAATATTTGTATCTAAAAAGAACGTATAAATATAAGAAAAATGTCTTAAATAATTGTCGGACTTTTTCATTTCGTAATATATATATATATATATATACACTATATTTTTCTTTAATAATATCTCTCAAATATTCAGGCCGGTAGAGGAAAATAAATAAATATACTGTTTAATAAATAAATGGAGCGTTTAATCAAATATGAATATCCACTAAAAATAACGCTAAATTTGATAAAAATCTATGTAATTATTTATATATATTATTTATATATTATATATGCCCGGTACTTATTGGAAAGCGCTCAATATCCGTGATAGAGCTAACATATTTAGTTGGATTAATGTAAGTTTGTCATCCTGACGATCGCTAGTAGCGTGAAACCTAGCGTCACAAACTCACATCAATCCAACTATATATATATATATATATATATATATATATATATATATATATATATATATGTGTGTATAATAATACCAAATCATCAGCCCTTAGTTTAGTTTAGTTCATATTTTAAGCTTTTATCTTATTTTAAGCTTTAGCCTTTAATTTTACTATTTGGATATATATATATATATATATATATATATATATATATATATATATATATATATATAACAATGATATATATGTATATAACAATGATAATATTAGTGATAAATATACACATACCAATCATATATCTAAAATATATAAATATATATACATATATATACACATACATATATATATATATATATATATATATATATATATATATATATATTATAAATTAATTGATTTAAAATATGGTTATTTTCGCTACACAGTTCCAACCATGTTTCAAAAATAGAAGCTAAAACCCCTAATTTATTTTTTTGCAAATAAATTAAAAGCATTAGTTCCATTTCATCTTCAAGCGAATTTTGGAGTAACTTTTAAAATTTACCGGGTTTTAAATACACAGCTAAATTAATGCTCTGTAAATTTACATTGAGCACTATTTTGTAAAAATAAAATATCTATAAGAACACCGGATTTTATATCTTACTGTTCTTTTCTTTTTTATTTATATATATATATATATATATATATATATATATATATATATATATATATATATATATATATATGTATAAAAAATAATTCCAAGAGGATAGAATCCAGGTAGAACTCAATGTCCAGGAGAGAGTAAGGATATAATAAAAAAGGCTTAAACTCTAATTGTTTAAGCCTTTTTATCATATAACAATGATATATATATATATATATATATATATATATATATATATATATATATATATATATAAGAACTGCTTAATCGCACTACCTTGTCAGTCGTCTTTAATTAAATTTGTATAAAATGTGAGATTGCTGCTCAAATACACAATTATATATATAGTAGTATACGTATAGCGAAAAGCTATCGTTCGCACATTCCTATGCAGAATCTAAATAATCTTGTCTGTTTTGAAGTCTTCTGTCGTTGTAAATGTACAAAA
>CAHIKZ030000646.1:1290000-1295000 GCA_903632075.3 Acanthosepion pharaonis
TTAAAACCGAAAAGTCAGCAGGAGAAACCATGGATTTTCTGTGGGATAAGTTAAGCATTTCTCTTGGATTTCTTGTTAATGCTGTTTCATGCGAACCTTTTGCTTCATTGCAAGGTACCCACGTAGCGTACCCACCTAAAATTGATATATACATACACACGTACATCCTTGCTAACAGCATAAAATGAAGACATTACGTCTAAAGAGCTACTAAAAACAAAACAAGATAGAATTTAAAAAGGAAAAAGACTCGAATATTCTTCCCTCTTTGTAGAAGAAACTGACGTTTAATCCGACCTCCTTTGACCACTCGGCCACGAAGAACTTCAAAATCAGGCAAGGTTCTATTTGCATTCAAAATACATTTTATTCGTTCAGATTTTCGCGAAAGTTATATTCTTTAATAAATACCAGAGTGTGCACGCCAGTAGACTAAATAAAATACTGTTTAAAATAAACAAAGCCTCTACTCAAATACGGGTAGCCACTAAAAATAACTTTTAAAATAATAATAATAATAATATATATATATATATATATATATATATATATATATATATATATATATATATATATGGGGAGAGAGAGCCATTAGTTTAATTCTAGATTAATATAACTGTCGGTGCTGACTAACAAAAAATAGAAGTACTTAATGTAAAGCCAAACATCACACTCAATAGCGACAATATGTTCGGAGTTTTCCAAGAAGACACCCCGGTATAAAGTTGTGGCTGCATTCTCTCGTACATCAGAAGATTACTACTGCTAATACATCTACGCAAGCGCAGCTTAGTGCACAAATATTAAAAAAAATTAATAACAGACCATTGAAAATGGCTAATGAATTAGCCGAACGTTCTTGGGATAATAATCATTATGGTCAGATTCTGCACTTCAGATTTTAGTCCTCTCCAAAAGGAAATTAAGAACATTAAAAAAATTGATAAAATATTTATAAGATTTTCCTTGTCTGTCAATAAAACATGCATATATAAACCTATAAATAATTCCTCATCTTCGCTTGACACAAAAACAATAGTGTGTCAAACTGATGACTAAATTCAATGCAGTAGCAAATTGGTCTGCCATACGAGCTAAAAGTACCCAGATAAGTCTGATATATATATATATATATATATATATAGATAGATAGATAGATAGATAGATAGATAGATAGATATTATAAAAATGAAAAGCATAAGGAAGTTTTCATTCGAAATCTGAATCAATACCATCGAGGTTCCTAAAAGATAATTTTTCTGGCTTCTGCAGGGTTATACAGGAAATGTGCCTAACGCCATTTTGTTCCGGTGCTAAAAACTTAGATTGTAACGATAGCCAGTTGTTCAGAGAAATAGAGATCCGCTACCAAGTATTTCTGTATTGTGTCTATCGATGCGATGTGAAAATAGGAAGCCCAAACAAAATCAAGAAAATTCCTTCTCGCTTTTGGAAAAGCCGACATTTTGCATTTAATATAAGAAATATTAAGTGTGGGGTTTTCAGTGTTCTATGCAAGTAGGAATGTGCAATAAGAGAAGAATAGACGTTATATCGTCATGTAGACGTCCTGTCAAGGTTGAAAAGAGATGTAACAACTATTTACATTTATAACTGCTTGGGCGGTAGTTACAAGAGAATGTTTTGCATAAGTGTTCCCTCCCTCTCTTCCGTCAACTATTGTGGCATACTAGAGGAAAGACATTTTATCAAGATATCTAGCGATGGAAACAGGGCACAGAGAGATTGGTTGGTGTCTTTCTCAATGCTATTAGGGCTAAGCGAGCATGAGTAACCCGAATTTGAGCTGAAATTAGAACAATATTTTTAGTATTTCGATTACTCGCAAGGGATTTGTTGAAATATTGTGTTGCATTAGTTTTCTAACTAGATAATATCTTAATTTGAAATCCTGACTTTTTACGAAACTCTAAATATTGACCGTCCACGAACTGGCGTGAAATAACCTTAACCCTAGAACACTAACCATGGGTATATAGTACCCAGCGCAAATTTTCCTATATTTATTTACAATTTTCAGTACCTGATTTTCTTACCTAAATAATGTTTTTTCAATTTCTATTAATATTACCTCAAAGTACAAAGTTTGAAGTGTCTGCATGTAAAATATTTCAAATAAAGATTTATATTTAATATGTTTTTTGATATTTTCAAAATCGGGTATGATATACCCATAGTTAGTAGTGGTCTAACTTTAATTGATGGTTAGTGTTATAGGGTTAAGTATAACTCTATATTTTAAGATATTCCATGGTCATCTAATTTTTTAAAATAATTTGTTGTCACACATTTATGCATATGTTACATTTACTACGTGTGTCGCTGTGCATAACATTTTACTTGTACAAGAGTAAAAGCGTTTTAAATACCTAATAATACATTCCATTTTCATAGATTTGTGATACTTTTTTATTGTTACCACGGTGAAATAAAACCTAAGAAAGTTTTCTTATCAATAGTATGTCGAGTAGTTTGAACAATGGAAAAGTGGCCCAGACTTCGGGGGCCATGTTGATTGACACACAGCTGTAAAGCGAAAATTTCATTTTTCGTAAACAACGAATTTGGAGTTGAGTCTCCAGGTCGAAAGTTGAGTTGAAATACCGGGATGGGGTGGATAAGCCTCTCACGCTCACCGAGGAGATTTAGTGAGAGGTAATAATATGAGAGGGTGGAGAGAAGGAATTCCCCAAAGTTATGACGTACGCTGGAGGGGATTCATTGAAATGCTCCTACCTTGCCATCCCTCCTCATGCCAGTTTGGGCGAATATCCATAAATACGAATGCGCGAAGCGAACTGAGTAGAAAAGAGAAGAGAAACAGAAGAGATGGAGACGAGACCAGAGACAGGAGAGAGGCCCAAGACTTCACCCTTGGGCCAAACTTCACCAAAACAGCAAACCAGATTTTGACAGGTCAACAATAATATTACTTCCGACTTTAGACGTGGATTCGGCTGATAATTGATTACATACAGACTCTGATATAAACGAAATATTGTACGGAAGACTGATATAAAAACAGAATTTACTTTTGTTCAATTAATTCGTGTGTTATTTTTCTCTGTACTTCTTGGATCAGCCCAACACGAAGATACCTGCGATCTTGGCCTCCTTATGATCAAACTTAAATCACAACGTGGGATAAGGCAAGTGTGAGATCGAAGCGATCGTCATCGATCAGCCACAGTGTTGGAAGTCTTTGACGATTACAGACTTATTTTACGAGGAAATAAAATATTTGAATTAATTAAACAGATGGGAAATGTCTTCAAATATAGATCTTTACAAAAGGCACAATGTCTTGCGAGCTTTCACTCGATATCATAGAACCATAACAACTAACAAACTGTCTTTAATTTGGGCATAAAAGAGATTTTGCCATATTTCTAAGGAATGACACACGATCCTAAGACGTGGAACTAAACCGGCACAGGAGTTATCCATCGCCAGTGAGGGTTTACTGAGGTGTGGTTAATGTCCATGTACTGTAAGTAAAGCTATAATTCTCATTTTAGATGGGAGAAGTTACTCAGACCCGGGGATCCAATTCCTGCAGCACCTTCCTCATTGCACTAAAGAGGATGGATCGGTGTGATATTGATGCCTGCATGAGAATGGTTGCGGGTCTTTAGTCCATATGCATAAGTATATGTATGGCGCTCCCACGTTAAAACGACCTTATGTCACATCCAGTCTTGGCGAGGAGGCCGGGTAAATATACCTGACATCTTTCTGAGATGAGTCTTTCTTGTCCGTTGAAAGAAAATGATGATTTCCTAAGATGAATTATCTACCCGTATCTGCCACCGAACAGGTTAAAGGAAAGTGCAGTAGTTGAATAAGTTACTTTCCGCGGTTTGCTTTGGCAGTAATTCTAGATGACGAAACGTTTTATAACAAAGAATCATTGGAGAAATACGAACTGTGAAGTATATGAGTGATAGTTCATAGATTACTCTAGAGGAAGTAGATGTACTTCCATTATAAAATAAGCCACTTAATATTTCAGTCCTTTGTGGGTGGTATAGAATCATATTAAAATCAAACAAACGATTAAAATGACCGCAAAAAGAAAAGACATTAATGAAAAGACATTGAATAAATTGTCTACAGAGTGCGGCAGAAATACTTCCCACATATACTCCCAGATATCTCTCTCACGTAATGGTAAGACATTAGCTAGATGAAGATATCATTGCCACTAATGTCTATCATGTGGGAGGTATTTCCGGGTGGTATATGTGGCTTGTATTTCTACCGCACCTTGTATGTTGGTGGATGGCGATCTTTCTAAGCGCAGTTTATGTGTGACACAAGGCCGAATGTATGAGGTACCGAGTTAGCATCGAACACATTATTCAGTCGTAATTGAGTTCGATCTTCACTGGGTGTCACATACCTTTGGTTTTGTGCCACATCTAAGTTACGCTTAGAAGATCCATATAGATAGATGGTTATAAATCACTGTTGAAAAATACCGGCTTTTTGTATGTCCTTAAAAAAATGATAACTGCAAACAACAGAAACGATAGTATAGACTTCTGCGATTTCTTTGCGTTCGCTTAATCGGCTGCAGGCGCTTTATGCCTTGGAAATTGGCCAAGCTTATTGACATCACGATTGTTAAATAACGTTTTGCAGCTTTTGTTACAAGGCAAAATTACTTACTGAAAAGAAGAATAAAATAATATTTTTTCCCGATATGCATCATCAATGAAGAGCAAAAAAATGTCTCCGTTATAGTCTAACTGGACGTAAGTTCCAATATCATAATCATGTGCATATATGCGAAAAGGAACGTGTAATTAAATATATGTTTTTATAGGTTTGCATGCATCTATAAATATTGAGCCTTTGCTTTGTTTTCACCGATAGAAGACTATAAAAATTCGTATTGATTGTTTTATCCCTATGAAGCCACTGTAGCATTTAATGTCGGGCTACTGTCATGGTTATCAACATGTCTACCTCCAAAA
>CAHIKZ030000646.1:1297500-1392500 GCA_903632075.3 Acanthosepion pharaonis
TCGAAAATAATGCTCCTAGATTATTATATTAGCCAACAATATCAGAAAAGTTTGATAATGACATCGAGGTAAAGGTTGAATATTTATACTGAAAAAATAAATCAGAAAAATAAAACTAACACTCACACCAAATAGAAAAAAATGAAAAAGAGATAAAAAAAACCCATAAAATTATTTAAACTATGTACAGATTTTATACTTAGTGTCGCGCCAGAGCTTCACAGAAGTTAGGTACATCAGCGTGTAAAGCCCTTCTATACACCATGTGTAAATTCGCACCTCGCAGGACGTTAGTAACTGCCCCAATATATAAACAGCGCTTTGGTTGTGCAGACTTGAGACGGCCGATAAAAGGAAGATATATAAACACTCACCCGACAGGGAAGAGATAGAGTGTCTCTAACATTCTTTTTTACTTTTTTTTTTTTGTTGTTTTTAAGCGTTTCACCCCAAGCAAAGCGGATAAGCCACTAGGACACAAGGGGTTACAGAAGATTTGGAGCAAGATCAGATAGGAGTGATAGAAGAAAGAATGAGGAGAAGGATAGTGGATAGATCAAGGCAACTGGAGATGTCAATTGACATTACATTTAGTTGGAGATTATAGCTCTCAAGGAAACTGGAATAAGGAAGGGAGTTCCACAGGCGAGAGGTGCGAGACATGAAGCTATTGGAGTAGAAGAGACGGCTACATTTAAGAGTTTCGACAGTGAAAGGGTGAGAGCGGGATGCCAGCCTCGTAGGGCGCTTGAACTCATGAAGTCTGAGAACCAGCGAATGCAGCTCCTCGGAGCAATTGCCATGAAAGTATTTGTAAAACAGACAAAGAGAGGCGATGGCGCGTCTGTGAGAAAGTGACTGTAGACGAGATGCCAGAGCAGGGCCAATTATATTGCATATCCGACTCTGGAGCCTATCAAGAACCCCAAGGCAAAGAGAAGGAACTCCAGACCATATATGGCAGCAATACTCCATGCAAGGACGAATTGTTGATTTGTAGATCTGGAGGATCGATTCCGGGGTTCTCCTGGAAATGTAGAATCCAAGTTCGGAGGAAACACCCAAAACCCCACACCAATTCGCCGATAGTAGCTGACGATGAATAAACAATAATTTTACGTACGAGAGCTTTAGTCTCGCCTCTTTATTAGTCTGTACACAAATAACGTTACAAACTTGCCGTACAATAAAAATGTAACTACAAATATAAGGAATCTCTTCATTAAACAAATCAACAAACACTTCTTAAAACCAAACTGCAAAAATATTGAACAGAAATACTCTAAGGCTTAAAAGCAGCTAAACTAAATTTATGATGCCAATTATAAAATACAACAGAATACACCAACTCTCGCACGTACGCATGCAACTCCAGAGTAACCCGAAACACCACTCAACTATAATTTCCTACAAGCAAACATAATATACAAGGCTACTGTATGATCAAAAGACAACCGAGTAAAATAGATATAGGAATAACAAAAATATTAAGAAATGGTATGAAACAAGGTTTAACTTGAAAAACACATGCAAATACTTTACAAAAATACTTCCGCATTAACCTCGTGGATACAGTAGCAAGAAACACCCTAAACAGACGCTGCCTATAAACATATTATGACTCGAAATCTAAATAAAGCATAGCCTAAGTCTTGTAAACTGTCTTTCAATTAATTGAACCGAAGAAAGTATGCAAAAATAAATAGATATTATAATAATAAAATAAAATAAAATAAGTAAACTCGGTCTAGATTATAAATCTAAAACTATAATCCTAAAAATGAGGAGAATCGTTTTCCCCTATCCTTCACTTCCTATAAGAGACACTAGTGGGATATATATATATATATATATATATATATATATATATATATATATATATATATATATATATATATAAAAAAAAAATTTTTATGAAATGGACAAAGTCCGACAATTATTCTAAGACATTTTTATGTTTATACATTCTTTTTATAGATAAAAATATTTAAGTAAATACTCTGTTTAAATTAAACAACATTTACCGGCCTGAATATCCGAGAAATTTTCACAGAAAATATTCGTCCTCCGACAGGTTTCGAACCTGTACCCTATACGGAACCGTCATTTAGCTTGATGTGACTTTGCCGATTCGGCTATAGAGGCGCGTTCGGTTAGCAAAGTCAAATTTACTGTATTTGAACTTCAATCTTCTATCAATCTCTCACGTACATTCATATCTGCTCATGGCGTATCAAATGTAAACAAATGACGTCACACATTATCAAATACAGTAAAATTTAAAGTCTTAAAATAAAATAATTGTCGGACTTTGTCCATTTCATAATATATATATATATATATATATATATATATATATATATATATATATATATCGAGAGAGAGAGAGAGAGAGAAAGTCATGTTTCGCTGTATTACAGCTCTTCATTATGGCTAGACGTATATATATATATAGAGAGAGAGAGAAAGAAAGAGAAATATATATATAAAGAGAGATATATATATATATATATATATATATATATATATGTATAACAATGGAAGGAATAACAATGGACTAATCATCTCTTAAGGCGTGAAACTGCTATCCTCACGCAATGTTCATTCTATGTCTACGTTGTTTATATCTACAAGTGCTCCGTCTCCAATAAATTAACCCATAAATAGACCAGATTTTAAACAGTATAATATATATGAATATATATGAATATATATGAATAATAATTTACATTGAGGTGTATTTAAGCATAAAAAATTAATGTAAACAAGTTTTGTTACATTCAAACGACAAGGACTGTTTAAGTTTAAATTTATTTTTTCTAATTTACAAACAAGATGTTGAATATGTTGGCTCACTGAGAGCTTCCCAGCTAAATCCTAACAATTTTTACCTGGCCTTCATAGAATATTACACCCGTAAACTAATTCCAAAAGCTTTTCATCGAGTACTGCCTTCGGTCTGTCTAACTTGACTCCGTACTTGTTCGAATCGAGTTCTTCTATGTGATTTGTCCCTTCAGAACGCGACCGATCATGACTTGCCCAGTCCTCACTTTCCAGCCTTGACAGAGTTCAAAATATTTATGCCACCTTGTGGGCGATGAATTATTTTCCACGCGACTATCCACTTTCCACAGAGGAAAATACTCTATCGCTGTTTTCATGACAAATGTTCAGCCGAGCTACATTTCTTAAATCCACAAAGTTCAGACCTTCACAGCTAAGAAGCTTCATGCCACGTTCACAGAGTCAAATTCGTATTCCATTTGTAATGAGTAAGTTCCACACATAGAGCTTCTTTGCCAGAATTGTTAATTTGTGGAACAGGCCATCGAAAGAGTCCTTCCACGATCACTACTATTTTAACCTCCTCACGTCTAGAGTCTCTCTTACAAATGGACATTACAAAATAAACTATGTGTGTCCCTTTACTAACTTTGCCAGTCCCTGTTATGTTACTCACTTACACAAGTTCATTAAGATTCTTTACCCCTCTGGTGTATTCAATATCTCTGAGTGTTAAATTTTCCAAGCAGTCTTTCCTCGTTATGTGTCTCAAAAATTTCAACTTCTTTTTTTGTCCCAAGCAAAAATGTTATTTTCGTTTCAATTTTCTTTAAAACTATCTCCTTCGTCACATGACATTCTCATCACCTTTCGGTAGAACCACATCTCTGTTGATCTGTGAAATAATCCAGCATTCACAGCCACAAGTAAGAGTTGTTATTAAGTAGCAGTTCAGTTCTCTTTGTTTCTAACGAAATTTCCTTGTTTGTTTTATTTGGTCGAGCTAGCAAGCCAACCATCACAGTCGGAAGGTCATTAGGCTGGTCATAATATAGCTGGTCAACTTAGGTGGTTGCTGGGTGAGCAACCCGTCTTGCCCCATGGTTAGATGTCCAGAGCAGTAAATCACTCCCAAGATCTTGTTTCACTCGCCAGCAGTCTTCTGCCACGCGCATTCTGCGTTCGCGTAAGACTGCAGAAATATCACGGACAGGTCCATAGAGCTGTGATTTAGTTGGATGCTGTCTCGGAGAGATGTTACGTATAGCTCTCAACATTCGAGTGTAGGTTTCATCAAGCTGAGATTCTAAGGTTTTAGCTAATGTCCAAGAAGTTGTACTATACATTAACACTGCCTCTACAGTGGCTCAAAATTATCTCCGCTCCTGGTTGTTTGGTAAATCAGATTTCCAAATTCCATCTATTTTATTTAAGGCGGTCTAGGCTTTAGCTATGCGAATTTTCACATCCTTTTCAGTAGAATTTGTTTCGCTTCCTAGATACGTAAAAGATTCGACAAGATTTACTGATTCACCTGAGACAGTTTGTATTGAGCCGTGTTGCTTGAAGCCTATGAATTTAAGTTTTAGATGCATTGACATTGAGTCTAACGTCGTTGGTAGCATTTTCTAGATTATGACTCCAGTTTGCTTTCAAAAGGCATATTTCACTATTCCAGTGCGTCTGATTTCTACCGTCTGTATGATACTTCACAGATATTTAAATTTCTGTATAGAAACAAAAAACGATACTTATACTTAACGTTAGAAAGAAACAAGTTAAATTTCTAGGGCTCATAATGAGGAAAGACGGCTTGGAAAATCTGATACTCACAGGACAGATTGAAAACAACAGAGGAAAACAACGCATGGCCTACCTAGCGGGTTTGAGTAAATGGATGGCTGAACAAGTTTTAGGTTAGATAACAAATAGACAAAAGTTATTAAGAGCTACAAACGTCAGGTAATTGTGGGGAGCTATGATCGCCAACGTCCTGAAGGGACACGGCACATAGAGGAGAAGTTGATTCTGACGCTTCCAATTTATAGCTTGCATCTTGGTCTGTCCATCTTGTTGTCGTCTATAGATTATTTTCAACTTCCCCAGTATATGAAAAAATATATAGATTATTCTCTTCAAATCCCATAATATACAAATCCTCATCTTTGGTCGGATACCCTTCTTGGTCAATTTGTTTGCTACACGATTGCTTGTGTGCCATGTAGGAATGAAATACTTACCTTCAAAATCGTCATGCGAAATCTTAACTTTTACTAGTTCAGAACACCAATCCGTAGCGCTTCCGGTGGAGTGGGGTGATAAGCGGCTATATCTGTTATCAAGCTATCATGACGATCGACTGGGACTTAGTAAGGAAGAAAGACATGTACAGGAATGTCTTGCCATGACATCGTCAGTTGCTAACAAGACCCGAACAGCTTTATTGTAAAGAGTTTTGACCTTAGTGGAGGTTCTTAAATTGTAACATCCTGTCAAATTATGCTAAAAAAAAAAAAAGATTACCCGTACATAAACGTATAAATCATGCTTCACATTTAGATTTTGTAACGGGTAATCGATATGCCGACGTCCCTACTTAGACACGCACTGATCAACCCATCCAAAAATGTCACCTGTCTAACGAACAGTATATTCGTTCCTGCCGATCGCAAAATTCTATGCACTTATTTACCTAAAGGAATATTTACTCAACGATATATAGCTATCGACGATAAATATAATACGGAATAAAATTAAACTACAACCAAGCACGAATTTCTTCATTATACAATTCTATTCAAGTAATATTGTATTGAAATAAATAATCACTACATTTTATATACGCTGAGACATTCAAACACATCGTATAAGAAAGATAACTTTTTTTAAGCGGAAGAACACAACTGCGTCTCCTTCGTGTCAATATATAAGGCATCTTTTCTTCTTGTAGATTGTTTAGTACAATAGCCTCCGCCGATAGCTTCGTCGGTTATGCAACTTTTTTTTTCTTTTAATTGCGTGAGTTTAAAAAAAAAGGAAAATAAGGAAGCAAATATTAGAATAAGAATTCTTTATATAAATCTTTTGTATATTTTATAGCATTCGCAAATTCAACGCAGGCGGAGAAGAAGCACGGGGGTGTAGTTTGGGTGGTGATAGGTTCCTGGCTTTTCTCCCCTTTTGCTCGGGAGCTGTCACATTTCTCCTCCCACTTGAACACAATCAATGGTGGAGATAGTGAAGTAAGCGCTGAGAGTGGAAAAATCGTGATTCGACAGAGACTGCGTTGAAAAAGTCGCGCGCTATTCACGGCAATTGGTACGAAAACTCCGTATCCCCAGCCCTGGGTACAACACGTTCGACCGGCGGCGGAACTGGCGGCAAACCGGGATCGGAAGTGAGGATCGTCAAATATCCTATTGCCAGAAGAGCAAGGATGTTTCTTTCGACATTTTTTTTTTTACTCGATATATATTTTTTTCGCGAAGTATTTTTGCACTATTTATTTATTTATTTGAAATATACGTATATTTTTCGATTTCCTAAATATATTTATTTTACTGATTATTCAATGACTTATTTTCTTCATCGATTTATCTACGCATGATTTTTTTTGTATTTGTGTTGTTGTTCTAAATTCTCATCGAACCAAATTTCTCCATTAATGTTATTGTTTCTATATATATATATATATATATATATATATATATATATATATATATATATATATATATATATATTAAGAAATGGACAAAGTCCGACAATTTATTTATTAAAGACATTTTTTATGTTTAACGTTCTTTTTTTAGATACAAGTATTTAAGTAAATGCTCTGTTTATAATAAAAAGTATTCAATAACATTTTTCTATGAAAATTTCTCGGACATTCAGGCCGGTAAATGTTATTTAATACTGTTTATTATAAACAGAGCATTTACTTAAATACTTGTATCTATAAAAAAGAACGTTAAACATAAAATGTCTTTTAATATATATATATATATATATATATATATATATATAAAGAGAGAGAGAGAGAGAGAGAATATGAAAATATGTTCATGGTATATATATATATATATATATATATATATATATATATATATATATATATAAAAAGACATATATATATATATATATATATATATATATATATATATATATATATATATATATATAAATATGAGTAATTATACACGTCTGAAAAACCTTAGGTGTTTTGTCTTGTAAATGAACAAATCAATACCCAACGAAAAATAAGGGATAAAAAATTAAAAGAACTAGGAACATGTAATTGAGGCGAAAATAATTGTCCAGAATCCAAGCTCAGAGTCCAAAGAAAAAAACCTCCAAGACGAGTAAAGCAAAAGTAACTAAATAAAGTGCTCAGTGCACTAAGTAGAGCAAATCTAACTACGAACCTAAAGAGCCAGGCAAATCTACCTAGGCTTCACCATCGCGAATCGTCAGGGACACTGGCCAAAGAGGTAAAATTAAAACAGAGTATAAACAGCCTACAACATAAAAAACAACTATGACCACGTGACTAATAATAATAATAATAATAATCATATATATATATATATATATATATATATATATATATATATATATATATATATATATATATTAGAATAGATATATATGTGTTAAGATATCATGGACCAAATGCAAAATAAATAACACAACTCTCCAGCGAACAGAATTAATATTTGCAATAGAAAGAAAGAGCGGCAAAAATGAAATGATTCTAGGCAAGCAAGCAAAGCATATAATTAAATTAAATTCACAGGTAAGAAAGCAAAGTGGTTTACGAACCAGGAATTATCATCTCCGCAGAAATGCTAGATCAGACAAGTATAACTAATGATTTTTCATATAGACAAGATAGATCTGGACTGAAACAAGTTGCAAATCGACCTATTTTATTGACTAAGAAAAGTATTCCAGCATGAATTTTGTGGAGTTTTTCCTGTAAGAGGAGGGGGGGGGGGGCTTTTGCGGTCATATTATATAGATTGGAAATCAACAATATGCATATATGAAACATATCGCAAAAGATAAAATTGAGTTAAATTTTCAACTTATTTGTCGCTATGGTTAATACAGATCACCATAATGATATAACGTAGTAGTTTAGTGTATCGCTGGCGTTTAGCGTTACAGACAATATTATTTATTCATTAGGCAAGTAAGAACTGAACAATTTCAGCCATATAACTAAAATGAAGTCACATGACAGTCTCAATCAGCAGTTGGCAAATAGTTTTGCCCTTGATCGATCAACCATTTCTAAGGAAGCCGTTACCCCGAAACGTTACATATAGTCATATAGCATTACCTGGAATAAACTAATATATTATTTAAATTTTTTATTTAATTCTTTTCATATTTAGTTTATATTATTAGATATTTGTAAAATCTTTCGGCGGAAAACACAAGGAAAAATGTTGGAACTAAGTTGGTCTCTCTTACCCAACCCGCCATATTCATCTGACTATACACCACACGATTGTTCGCTTTTTTTATCACTGCAAAACTGTTTTTTAACGAAAACCAGATTCAAGAGACCAGAATCATATTTTTCAAGTCAAAATCTGTGGAATATTACTCAAAATGTACTGAAGGCCTGCCTGATAAGAAGCAAGAAGCCATTGCAAATAATGGTCGTTATATAATTGAATAAAATGTAATTGTACGATTTTTATAAGAATGAATTTGATAAAGAAAAACTGAAATTATTTATGACTCAACACTCTAGTAAGTTTTTTTTTTTTTTGTTATCCTTGAATTTAAGGATTTTCATCAGAATTCTACACGAGTCTGTTGCATTTGATGGTCTTTAGTTCTAACTTACTTCTTTTCCATGTTTTTTTTTTTTTCATTTTCTTGTTTTCACGTTCTAGATTTGTCAAACAGATTTCTTACTGAGGAGCCTCCCCAAAAAGTTTTGTGACACATTATCAGGAAAGAGGGCTTCGAAAATTTGGCACTCACAAAATTTTCAGAGAATTTACGGAAGACTTCAACAGCAGAAAATACTTATCCTGAATACGGATATAAATTCTTCTTATTATTATTCTTGTTATTATTATTGTTATTATTATTATTATTATTATTATTAATGATCTATGTTCCGTTTTTTCTTCAGGATGTGTGCCATCATAGCTCTCCACAATACTCTGTCATTTGCATGTCTTAGTAAATCTTATCTTTTTGTCATCTCTCTTTGTTCATTGGTCTGCCAACCATTTACATACGCTCATTAGGTTATGCGCTGTTTTTTTGTCTCCCTCTTGCCTTCTATATGTAAATGCTAAAATAGTTGGCAATAATATAACTGACAGATATCTATAAAAAGGAACGCTGACTATTGTTCGCTTTACGCTATCTATAAAAGGCAGAATGTGTGTGTGTGTGTGTGTGTGTGTGTGTGTGTGTGTGTGTGTGTAATGAATGCACGGCCGCAATTTTCGACGGATTTGCACCAAAATTTATATGCACATGCTCCAAGTTAGCGGGAAGCCCAAGACCGACGTTGCATTTCCCAATTCCCATCGATAGTGGAAATAATCGATTTTTTCATGCTTGTACGGCAGTTTTCATGTAGTTTGCGGCCATTTTGTACTGTCCAGAGTGAGAGCCTATAGCTGGCTGCCACGAATAGGCAGGAAGATTCTATTGGCCAGCGTGAGAGCCAACAGCTGACTGACACGAATGTTAACTAGCATGCTAGCATGCAAAAAAAAATCAATAGCTACATTCGTCACAAGTGGGAAAAATTTTAATCTGTATGGCACTTTACTCCAATTGGCTCATTCGCTTTCTTAAACTCAACGTTGATTCTGATTCCGCAGAACTGGGTTGGGTGTGAAAAAGTATTTGTTGTTAACATTCTTTTTTCATTCAGTTTTTCCACTTACGAGTCCTTTTTTTAATGCTGATCGTTTTGTGTTCATTTTGTTTAGTTCTTTTTTCATAACAGATTTAATGTTTAGTATAGAGCTTAGAAAAAATTCGCAGTGTGAGATAGACAAGAAGTAAGGCATGTAGCAACATCAGCACGGCAAAGGGCACTTCTTTAAAGGCAAGGAAGGGCAAAAATATTTTAAGTCAAGTGATAGCGATTGTTGTGAAGTCGTACGATTTTTTAACCAAGCACGAGCAACGCCATGTCATGCTGCTAACTGTAAGTAAAATGATGCACTGAAATAAGTAGCCAAGTAATCGTTTTTAGTTCTCTGAATATCGGTGCCTTTGCTTTTACGCCTGGATATTTTAATAATACGACAACTTGATATCCATACTTTTGAAAATTCATATTTTTCTTTTCAGAAAAATGCATATTCTGGACGAGTTATCATCATTTCAATGATTTAGTAATGGCGGCATGACTGGCACATATCGAAATGGAGAAATGTCTTACTAACAATTTGACATACATTTGCTTTCTTCAACCCACAAGATGTTTCTAAACCAAATTCAATTGCATGAGATCAAACGGTTTCCGTTCGTATAAAGCAGCAACCTAAAATTAGACCGGGTCGTATAGCACTATAAAATATATAATTAGGAATGCAATGCTTGTCTTCATCTGCGTGAATTCACACTTACAACAAATGTAGCCCATATTTTTTGTTATCACTTGCTTTAGTTTTCGCATAAAATTAACATTCACTTCCACTTTTACGTTTCCTTTTTATTGACGCAATTTTCTATCGAATGCATAACAAACACTGAAAAACATTTTTTTTTTTATTTATCTCAACGAACTCTTCGGTACAAACTCGATTACGCTCGACACAGAAAGCAAAATACCGTCTGCCTCCTACGGAATCCACGCATCCAGGGAAACTACCATTAAAGATAAGTGACCAATAGCGGCCTTTATGTTTCGTGTCCGGGCGACGATAACTGTTTCTTTTATTTTATATACTTTGGCTGTCGGAGATTCTTTTCCATTTAAATGTATTTTTACCTTTTTTTTTTTTTTCTATTCAGAGAAAGATCACCACTTTTATGTTATCTGCTCTAGGAAAAAATTCTCTTTTTTCATTTGTTTGCACTCTCCGGTTCGTTATTTTTTTATTTTTTTTTTTATTTTCAAGTTCCCGCCATTTTTTCGTTGGCGCCCCACGGTGTTCCAGAAGATTTCCATTTCCGCTTGCTAATTATTGTTTTATCGCCCTGCAAATATTATTAAGCACATAATTGCTATAATGATCGGAATTGGTTATTTGTAACTCTACCGTTTCTTCTTGGTATTGCTTTTTCGTTTTTCGTTTCTTGCCTCGTTTTCATTTCGATTTCTCTTATCTCTCACTCTCTCTCTCTCTCTCTCTCTCTCTCTCTCTCTCTCATTCTTTTAGCACCAAATGAATTAGTTCTTTTTCTTAAGATTCTTTCTCTTATCTCATTTTCTCGCTTTGTCTCCTTCTTTCATCGATTCAAACTGCGTGCGTGACTCGAACATTTTTATGAGTGACTTGCTTTTTGCGCATGCAGTTATTTACGCAAGATTCGCGCCGCAAAAAAAATGCTGTCCCGGTATGGAATTGATTGTTAATTTTACGCAACAATTAAAGCAATAGATAACAAATATATATATATATATATGTGTGTGTGTGTGTGTGTGTTGCAGTTATGAATCCACACAGAATGAGACATAGATAGCATTCCTTTTATATTCAGATTTTATAGCGTTGTCTGTTCTTTACTTATCTTGGTGTTAGACAAGCGGAAACCGTTTGATCTTAGGCAATTAAATTGCGGGTTAAAATAAAAAAAATATATATCAGAAAGCTAATATGACATGTAGACATATAGTGCTATCATTTGGATTTACAACTGCATTGAGAAATGGTAGCATGTTCAGTATATGAATATTTTTTTCTGAAAAAAAAATGAAACTTCAAAATATATACCAAATCGGATTTTAATATACATGTTTTACATAACGTTTTCTTATCTATCTATCTATCTATCTATCTATCTATCTCACCCTGCTCATATATATATATAAATATATATATATATATATATATATATATATATGTGTGTGTGTGTGTGTGTGTATATATATATTCATGCACGTTTCTTTAAATAATATAGACAAGTGTTGTCTATTTTATGTAAAAAATTTTCGTAACGTCTGATAAATTTAATAACATTATCATTGAACGAAGAAAGAAATTCACAATATTGATCCATATTTTTTATAATACAATCTAAGCTTTCGGCTTACTTAAGGCATTATGAAAGATATCAATTACAACATATTAAGCAATATACGGACAAGACAGTGATGATAGTCTGTCATTGTTGACATAGAAGATTTCTAAGCAACGATAAAAAGGCGCATATAAGACGCTAGAAGCGAAAATAGCACCGCATCTCATGACGTCACATATGACCACACGAGAGTGAATTGGAGAAGTATGGGAATCCAATGGCTTCTGTTACCAATTATAGATATTTAAGAATATTTGTAGAGATGCCATAATTGATTTTGTTTAGGTTGGGTTTCAACTGTTTGATGTATAATGCTTCAAGGATTTTTAGTTTTTGTCTATTGTTTTCATGTCGAAGTATAATTGTGTTTTCGACAAGTATTTTACGGAATTGTGAGTGTGGGCAGGCATGTTGTTTTAAATGCCTAAATACACACAATATATATATATATATATATATATATATATATATATATATATATATATATTGGTTGTACTCCTATGTGTCGTTCGTAGTTATCTCTCAGACTCTTCCTGTCCTATCTATCTAGCTATCTAGTTATCTAGATATATATATATATATATATATATATATATATATATATATATATATATATATATATATATATATAGCTAGATAATATATATATATATCATTAGTAGTTTGTAATTATTGTTTATTCTGTTCATCGATCTGGATCTCTCGCTATATATATATATATATATATATGTGTGTGTGTGTGTGTTTGTTTGTGTGTGTGTTTGTATGTGTGTGTGTGTGTGTGTGTGTGTGTGCATCCCAAGCTATTCATAAGTATCTATCTATCAATTATTAGTCCTTCGTATTTATCGTTCTTTCTATCTATCTATATCGGCCTGCTCATAGACATACATACATACATACATATATATATATATATATATATATATATATATATATATATATATATATATATATATATATATAGTAGTCCTTGTATTTATCTCTTAGTCTTTTCCCATCTATCTATCAATCTATCTATCTATCATTAGTCGTAGTTCTTATTTGTCACTCATTCGGTTCCTATCTATCTATCTATCTATCTATCTATCTATCTATCTATCCCAGTTTATTCATATCCAGCTATTATTCGTCTTTCATATTTATTGGTCAGTCTGGTCATATATGTATGTTAGATTTATATCTGTCGGTGCTTTCCCGTCTAGTCACTTTCCTATCAAAATATATTCACATCTACTAAGTCTGAGAGTGTCCATATTTCTGTCCATCTGTCGTATATGCCGTTCAAGTATCTAGTAATGTCTTCCATTATACAAAGTATCTTTCTGGGTATTTTTTTGTCTGACCCAATGTTTCAATAGCTACTCCTGAGGCAGACACGTTTAAGCAGAATTGCCAAAATTCTCAATATTATTAGAAACATGAAGAAAGGGAACAGAAAAAAATAATACGGAACAAAACAATGTAATACAAGGCAAAACAAAGCAACTATAAGACAGTAACAAAGTAAACGTTCTCAAAATAGATATAGTCTTCACACGCAAAAGAGATAGCGTCAAATAAGTATGGCCTTCTGACTTCAAGACATGAAATGTGTGAGTAAACCCGAGAATTGTCCATTTTTATTGTCTACAGAGAAATACCCGTATGCATCCACAGACTCGCCGTCGCCTCCCCCTGTCTGTTCTACAAATACTTTCATGGAAATTGTTCCGAGGAGCTGCATTCGCTGGTTCCCAGACGTCATGAGTTCCAGCGCCTTACGAGGCTGGCATCACGCTCTCACTCCTTCACTGTCGAAACTCCTAAATGTAGCCGTCTCTTCTACTCTAATAGCTTCATGTCTCGCACCTCTCGCCTGTGGAACTCTCTTCCCTTTTCCTGTTTCCCTGTGAGCTATAATCTCCAGCTATTCAAGTGTAATGTCAATCGACATCTCCAGTTGCCTTGATCTATCCACTACCCTCATCCTTTCTTCTATCACTCCTATCTGATCTTGCTCTAAACTTTCTGTAACCCCTTGCGTCCTAGTGGCTTCCCGCCTTGCTTGGGGTGAAATGCTTAAAAAAAAAATTTGGCTATAAATTTGGTAAAAGTAATTTTAGCAAACATTCCTCCAGATTGAAGCCAACAACGACCTATTTTTCTCACTCTATCTTGCCCTATTAGACCAGTGTTTCTCAACATTTTTAAGCATCGACACACCTACGAGCCAATGAAAATATCACATAGCAAATTTTTAAAAGGGTATACATTAAAATGTTATGAAATAAAATCCTAGATTTTTTTAAATACACACAGAAACATGAACTTATTTTATTTCAATATTTCTATTCAACTATTTGTGCAGCTTATTTAGTGTGAAACCTGTGCCTGGCGTTTTTTTTTTTTTCGCATTTTCTTTAATATTTTTCGGCACACTTAAGAGGATCGTGCAACGCACTAGTGTGCTACGGCACGGCGATTGAGAATCACTGTATTAAATAGTAATAAGTAAATGCTCTCTTCTCTGTTGAAAACATCTTAAATTGCTTCCCTGTGTAAACCACACAAATCAGCTTGTGGATACATTAGGCTTGTAGGTGTTGAAGGCCGCCTCAATTACTATTTTGAAGAATGGAACAAGGTTCTAGCTACAGCTAAAACCTGAACAAAATAATATTTATGTTAGCCACACTACAACCACGTTGTCTCGGCGGCTGAGATTTCATTTGAATGATGCGTCCAACATTTCTAAACATCTACAACAGCACACCTGTCCACATTTGCAATTCAGATAAATTTTTGTGGAAAATACATCTATATTTTTCATGAAAATAATAAACACAAATTAAACATTCTCGAAGCTATCTATATTAAAAAATTGAAACCAAACCTTAATAAAATTAACTATGAATACTACACAAATGTTTTAAAATGTGTACAGTAAATAGTTTAAAATATCGAAGTTTGTCTCAATAGTTATAAATACTTACTTTTAAAAAACTCTTGGCACCTCATAACTTAGTTACCACCCCTGAGGCGTTACTTAGCTAATGGTACTCAGCGTTCAACACTTCACTAGTAAAAATCTTAGCTATCAGATGCACACAGCAATTTTGCCTTTGAAAATGATGACTACTACAAGAATTGTCTTGAAAAAAACCAACACCCTGATGATGATAGTGTGCTAATGTCGAAAGTACTTGCAATAAATAGCATGTATCAACACGTTCTTTTTCTCTCTTCCTTTAATAATGACGCCAAAAAGCTTGTCCCTGAATATAAAAGGATCCAATTGAAAATAAGTAGATAAAACTTTTCCATTATTCAATGAAACATGTCTCAATATATATATATATATATATATATATATATATATATATAGAGAGAGAGAGAGAGAGAGAGAGAGAGAGAGATAGATAGATAGATAGATAGATAATGAATTTTGTGAATAAAATTGTCACTTAGATCATTAATGTTACCTTTAGCATCCAGATATATATAATAATAATAGTTTTTTTTTATCTTTGTCTTTTCCTATCTATCTATCTATCATTAATAGAAGTTTGTATTTGTCACTCATTCTGTTCATATTTATCTATGTATCTATTTAACGCTTTTCAATATCTATCTATCTGTGACAATTAGGTACTCTGATAGCTGACCTAATCTTATCAATTAGGAATTTGTGAGCATAACCATAGAAGTATTTTCATTTACTTGATTCGTGACTTCACGATTACCATAAGTCTGTTGCTTAACCCATAAACTGAAAAGATATATCAATCCATAGCTTCGAGGATATTTGCGCCAAAAGTAAACGCAAGATAATCGACCGAAATTCGAACTCGGTCCGCCGATTTCACATTTCGGTTTACTGTTATTCATATTGCCTGATTAAGTTTTACTTAATCCATATCTATTTAAAAAGGACGCCGGATTTTCTTTTCAAAAGGAAAAGAAAATATTAAATAAACAATTAGTATTAATAAAATACTCAGTTATTTTTGCATTTAATTATCTACTTAGAATTCAAAATTATGGACAAAAATTCCTGCATATTATTTAATCTGCTCAGTTTTTTTTCTCTCTGAGTTTGAGTAAATATGTTTATCGCAGAGCCTGCGGACAGGAATTTTACTAAAAAGTAATCAGTTCAAAAATTAAAACTTGAAGAATTAGTCAAAATTCAATCTGTGCTTGAGATGCAATTTAGTACAGAAGACAAGGAAATTGAACAGAGAATAAGCTACGCTAATCGTATCTAACACTACATAATGCTTCAAAACGAACACATTGACCTCAACATTCGCGTTATCTTCTTAAATAAACTTGTCAGATTGAGACTTTCATATGGATTTCATGAAATGGCATCCAAATCTTTCTGAAATGATTAAATTATCAATTATATAAAACTGTTTTCTCATAGAAATGACTACAAATGGCTTCGTGTGAATGAACCATGTTGATCTTGAAAAGAGCCGTCCTTGATCGGATCACATAGATTGGCACTTCAGAAGGACTTTACAAAATAACAGACATCACAACACTTGAAGAATTTCAACAGCAGCAACAACTAAAATGGATAGCACAAGTAACTCGAAGAGAAGATAATGACATAATCAAGATTTTTACCTTTCAAAAGGTTAGGAAGGAAGAACAATAAGTTACTGGATGTGAGAAACATATTTCCCTGTGTAACTGTTTTAAGAGAAAGATTTAATAAATTTCAACCGACAGTGTTTATAGCTATTCGATCAATGAATGTCGAATGTTTCCTGCATGGAAACGGCTAATCTCACTATTACAATTAGCATATAGTTTGATGTCGACCTTTCCAAAGACAATTTCCCGTTCTTGTTATTTTGATGATAGTTTATTATTTAATGATTATAGAAAAGAGAACAAAATTAGTAGAATGCAAGAATTGATATGGAATAAAAATAAAAGAAGGGAAAACATAAAATTAAAATGAGTAAAACAAGAGAAAAAATAAGACCAAAAAGTATTTGATCAGCTTAACCTAGTCTGGCAAAAGGCTATAGAAGTGTAGCATTACGTGAGAATTGAACTCACTAAACTAATAATTACCTGCAAGACCAGTCCGCTAGTCATCGCTCCACGGGAGGTGTTGAAATGAGAGAGAATAGGCGCTAAAAGCAGAAGAATGAAGGGACCCCTTCCCTACCACCGCAAAAAGATGTTTGATAAAAAAAAAGAAAGGATATTTGGAGTAAAATGGCGTTGTTGTTAAAAGAAAGTAAAATAAGAAACGAAAAGGATAAATCTAAAACAGAATAAAAGAAAAAAAAACAAGCAAGAAAGCATAAGAAAAAAGGGCCAGAAAAAGGAGTAAAAACAAAGAAAAAAACGCAAGGAAAAACCGACATTAAACAATAAGAAACACAATTGTCAAATATTTAGCCTTCATGTCAAGTTAAGCAGCCGAAATATACACCGTCTTTCACGCAGCTGTACACACGCACAAACACACACACACACGCATAATCACATGCATGAACACTGACACATAAAGACATACATGAACACAAAGTATGCATTCTCTCCATCGCCAGTTAGTAAATATATATACACACACACACACATATATATATATATATATATATATATATATATATATATATATATATATATATATATAGGATGAACGCATACTCACGCGCACAAATACACATAGACACACATAAATATAGACTCATACTGCCTTCCATACAATTAAATCACGATGTAACACAAACATAATCCCGAACGAACACTCACACGCACACACAAATGCTCATAGGCATACATACAAGCTCATATTCGTTTGCACGTAAATACATGAAAAGGTGGATATATCCACACACAAACATACATACATAAATAAAAGCAAATATTCCCTTGCACACATATATATATATATAAAATAAACTCAAAATTATACACGCATATATACAATAACGCATCCACATAAAACATACACGTATAAACATATATATATATATATATATATATATATATATATATATATATATATATATATATATATATATATATATATATATATATATAGGGTGAATCCAAAATACGTTTGCAAATTTTATGCGTGGGTTCCTCACACACAAAAGCAAAGAAAAAAATCCACATAAACACATGTCCGCAAAATGCGTCGTTTTTTAGTTATTAAGTTTAAAGTATACGACAGACGCTGTTAAATGTATATTTCCAAGATACAATCAAAAAATAATTTTACAAACTTTGGTGGGGAGGTTCGTGACAGCAAAACACGGTAAAATGTCCATATAAACAAATGTCCAAAAGGCCATCGTTGTACCTCAACACAGCAATTCATAAAAAACGTTCAAAATGTCTTCCGCTTGCTTCTACGCTCGTATGCACCCGTCGGATAATTGACTGGCTGACCCTTTCAAATACTCCCAAAAGATATTGAATGGTTTTGCAGGCACCAATGACACGTTGAGGAAGCTTCTCTGCATTATTAATGCCTGCTGCATAAGTCAATTGTTTTAAGTGGCACCACAGATAAAAATTCAAAGGATTGAGGTCGGGAGAACGTGTAGGCCATGGAAGTGGCCCTCCCCTACCTATCCATCTTTCATGGACTTTATATGAACTTGTGCTTGTTTTGGCGTAAGGAACCCGCACCAAAGTTTGTAAAAGTATTTTTATACACAGCATATATATATATATATATATATATATATATATATATATATATATATGTATGTATGTATGTATGTATGTATATGATAAGGAACAAATAGGAAGTGTCCATAATTTTATTAAAGCTTCATCAGAGAAGAAAAAAGAAAGTTTTGAAGTATTTTTAATTTTTTTTTGTTTTTCATTGGCTAAGAAGACTTCACTTGCATCAGACTTGCTGTGTTCGTGTGTATAATTTATATATGCATATCTATCATAATTCTAGCTTGTCTATGCGATATTATAATTTATGTTGGCGTGTGTATGTGTGTGTTTGTGTGTATGTGTGTGCACTCGCACATCTAGTAGCCATTTTTTATCCATGTTTGGTGGCCTGCATGTTGAATTAGGAATGTTTTGTTTGAGGATGAATGAATTGAAGTTACACCGGTTGTAGTAGACTATTTAAGTATGGATTTTGTAAAGGTTGCTGACATAATAAAATGTGTTTGACGTGTGTTTATAGGTGGTGAAATATTTATCAGATCTCCCTCGAAGTATTTCCTGTGTAGAGAGTTGTTCTTTTCTAATTAGAGCGGCATCCGTAAAATAGAAGTCATGGTCTGCTTTGTTTCTATGTATTACCAGCGAATTTAAAGAGTTGTCCCAAAGTAGATTTCTCTTATGTTCTTAGATGTGGATTTTTAGATTTCTAGATGTTTCGCCAATATGACTTTTCCTGCATTGTAGGAATTTTATGTGATAAAATATCGGCATCTGAAGTATGGTTGGATTTATTTTTCTTCCTAAATATATTTCCGATTGTCTTGGAGGTGGAGGTAATTATCCTAGTGTTGAGGATAACTAATTTATTTTTAAATGTTGTTGAAATATTTTTAATCTGTGTCCATTTCTTATTACTGTAAACGTTATTTTTAGATGGTACACGTGTTTGAGTTGCTATCCATGTTTCTTAATCTCCTAAACAGTGAAATTAATAACAACCGGCCTAGATCGAGAAGTCTCCCTTAATAAAAAATTGTGCCTAGATATATATATATACTTAAAATTCACCTTCCTCTCTGCCAGGAGCTGATAGCTTAGGGGAAGGATCTCCGACTGATTTGGCATCAGTCGGGTTTTAATCCTGGCTTGAGGCAAGCGGAGGTTTAGCCAAACTGATGAGCTGTGAAACAGCGAAATAGTCTGTCTGTGGGTGACTATATATATATATAATTTATTCGAAAATTATAACATAAACTTTATAAAATCACTACAAAAATATCCATTTTGTTTCAACACTTCTGATGTCTTATCAAGTGATTGTGCACTTATTATAATTTTCGAATAAATTATTTTTGCTCTACTCTGTATTGAGCAGTCTTTTTAAGAATTGTATTTTCGTTTATTGAAATTTAGGCGTATAAACGAACCCTATACTTTATATATATATATATATATATATATATATATATATATATATATATATATATATATACAAAAAGAGAGAGAAAAGAAATGAGCATGTTTTCATAAAAAATATCAACTAACAGACGCATTGATTATTGTTACAAAACTAGTCTAATTGAGCATTACTGCTCAGTAATAAATTCGATTCAAACTGAGCGCCTATTTGTTATAGCCTTCGGCCAAACTAAGATAAGCTGAGTTAATATTTTGGTCAGTAATATTTCTGGTTAAGAATGTATTGGTGCCAAACGAAAAGCGGAAATTGGAAAAGTGATGGATTTCTGATTTAGAAAACTACTTTGTCTCTATATAAGACGGTCTGTGCAGGCCGACGTTACAACAGAGTAACTGTGGTTACTAGATATCTGTTAAATATCGCAAACTGGAAAGATTTATGGCTTTTGTTTTAAATTCCAATACAAGGTGTTACAAAAATATTTGCTATACAAGCTCTCCAGCTATGGAATCACTGGAAGTTTCTTCTCGATTACAAAATCCTTCCTAACTGGTAGGCCCCTGAAGGTAGTTATTAACGGTCAGTCCCCGCGAGGACTTGGTGGCCAACGCAGGCGTCCCCCACGTGTCATTTCTCGAACCAACCTTTTTTTTGGATTACATTAATGATCTGCCTACGAATATACTCAGATCATTTGCAACCATCTATGCCGATGATACGACTAAATACGGATTCACCTGTAAATCTCTCATCCAATCCAGCACTAACTTCCCAGTGGGGGAAAATTGACCAGTTACATTCAATGCATCGAAAACCAAGCTAGTTACATTCCATCACCGCCGATCGGACGTCGAACTAAAGCCAGGCATGGTGGACAGATGTCCACTTGAGGAGACACCGTGCCTTGGGAGACTTTTGGGCCTTAAACTAAGGCCTGACCTCAAGTGGGAGTCGTACATACATCGCTATAGATGCAAATCAAGTGACCGGCTGTCTGTACCGCTAGCTTTGATAAGAACCAGATCAAACCGAAAATGGAGTACTTTTGTCATATTTGAGTGGTACCTGCCCAGTCCACACTTTCAAGTCTTGAGAGAATTCAAAAGCAACTCCGAGACATTGTTGATGACGAATTATTTTCCACACTCCAACCTCTCTTTGACAGACGGGATGCTTTATCGCTGCTTCCATGGATAATGCTCTGATGAACTACATTCCTTGTTTCGGCCAGGTCTAACCTTCACAGCTCGGATCCGCTATGCCACTTACATTGGAGCAAACCTCCCCCCCCCCCCGTATTACATTGGTGAGAAGTAAGTTCCACTCGAATAGCTTCTTCCCGCGCACCACTGCTCTCTGGAACCGACTCCCAAGTGGATGTTTCCTCGATCAGTGCAATCTTAATCTGTTCACGTCTAGGGATAATTGTTATCTTCCCCTCCTATCTGTATAAATTGCTTCTTAACGTAATCCTCTACCTCGAGTAGCTATCGGGCCCTATACACGGGGAAGCTTACTGTAAAAAAAAAAAGAAGACAATGTTTTCCTAAAGATAATCAGCGTTTAGTTTTGGGTGATTGACAAAGGTAGTCTAGTCGATCCTTAACTACTAAGACAGTTAGGATCCAGTCGGGCCTTACTTTTTAGCCCATACCTGAGGGAGAAAATAAAGGGATGCATACAAGGATATTTGTGCGATAGTGTTTGGTTTGGTTCGGTTTGGCTTTTGTTTTACGGCATATCAACCTCAATGGATTATTTAATGCCGACAAAATTTTTATTGCTGGTAATGTTTTTCTTCAAAAATCTATTTCCGGGAATATTTTTCCTTGAATGAATGTATAACTGTGTGTATTGCTGTTGTATTTTTGTTTTGTTTTTTGTTTTGTTTTTTGTTTTGTTTTTTTGTTTTGTTTTTTTTTTAATTATTGCTGATAATAATTTTTCCTTCAAAAATTATTGCTGGTTTATTACAAAGTATTTCTGGTATTAAAACCTATTTTTACACAAGTATAGGTGTTAACAATTTGCCCATAGCTGGGACCCTAACAGGTGCTACCACCTCGAGTCAGGGTGGACCTGGGAACACCAACAATTAAGAGGACGCGGATGTAGTTTATCGTCATACCCATGACGCAGATGTAGTTTATCGTCATACCTAGGACGTAGATGTAGTTTATCGTCATACCCAGGTCGCGAATGTAGTTTATCGTCATACCCAAGCCGCGAATGTAGTTTATCGTCATACCCATGACGCAGATGTAGTTTACCGTCATACCCATGACGCAGATGTAGTTTATGGTCATACCCATGACGCAGATGCAGTTTATGGTCATACCCATGACGATAGTGCGATAGTGAACGCAGAGATAACGGCCGGGTTTTGAAATCTCACTTTCCATGCTAATAAAAACGGCTGTGCGCATACATTTCTGTATAGAAAAACTGACACAGTTATTTATATTATAATGTTTCGCATATCAAAAGAACACAAGTTTCGGGTATGTTGTGAGAGTCGAACTTAAGACGGTATTAATAGTCTTGGAGAAGGGTTTACTACTGACTACTTCAAAGAATGACACTCTTCTTCAGACATAGCAAAACAAAATAAAGTTTAATTTGAAAAACTATTCTAGACCTATCTCTCAAACGCCATCGTGCGCTTAATCTGCCTGGATATACAGGATGAACCCCCAAAATTGACATTATTTTGTAGTCTAATAGCCTAACCAATTTTCGTTCAAAGGATCTCAGATTTTAACAAAATGTGTTGACTGTGCGGAGTTATCTCAATGAGAATCTACCTGGTAGATAGGTCCGGCGTGCCAGTCATAAAGACAATGAGCTGTTGAAATGGCCACCACGTACACCTGACTCGATACCTTGGGATTTTCTTTTTCTAGGAGGCTATGTGAAAGGACAGGTTTATATCCCCCTTTTCCTACAAGCCTAGAGGAACTTAAGCAGAGAATCACCGAAGTGCTGGATAATGTAACAGAAGACATGCTACAGCGTGTTTGGCAGGAACTGGACTATCGACTTGACGTGTGTCGGGTCACAGGTGGTGCGCATATTGAACATCTGTGAAGGTTTAAGGTTATAAAATCTACGTCCTTTTGAATAACCGGTTCGAATTTTGATAAATAAATTTTTTATTGTTCAACATGAAACCTATTTAACTGCGTTTGCCTGGGACGTGTAGTTACTCAGATATTCACATTTTAAATGATGTCATTTTTGGGAGACACACCCTGTTTTGTGTATGTATGTTTGTCTAAGAGTGTGTCAATGGCAGCGAGTGGGAGTTAGGGAAAAGCATTCTTTTCGGGGAGGTCAGAGGTAATAATTTTCGGGTAAGGTGTGTATGAAGAATGGGGAGACGAGGAATTAATATGATAAAAAGAAATTACGAGGTGAACGAAGATGAGAAAAATAAAGCAAAGATTAAGAGTTTTCTTCTAAGCCAATCTGAAACTCAAACAGTTAGATAATCTCCAGTCTAGGGCACCTGCAGTGGATTAAAGGATGAGTGAGAGACTGCGTGGGTGGATGATTCAAAGGGTTTTTTTCTTTTCTTTTTTTTTCTTTTTTCTATTTTTTTTTTTTCGTTAGTGTTATTCGGGGGAAGAATTGTTCAACTTGTAGAAAGAAAAGAAAGAAAGAAAGAATGAAAAAGTAAGAAAGAGAAAGAAAGAAAAAAGAAAGAGAAAGAAAGACAAATGACTTGAAGAAAGCAAGATGCAAAAATTTAAAAAGAAGAAGAAACAAAAGTGAAAGAGAGAGAGAGAGTGAAAAGCACGACGCAAAGAGGGAAAGAAAATGAACAAGAACGAAAAGAAAGAATGAAATAAAGAAAAAAAAAGAAAGAAAAACATTGACAGAAAGAGAAAGAAAAAGCAACAAAGAAAAATGAAAAAGAAAAACGAAAAATAAAGAAAAGAAGAAAGACGAAAAAAGAAAGAAAGAAAAAAGTAAGAAAGAAAAAGAAAAGAAATATCGAGAGAGGAAAATCATTAAGGATAAAACACGAATACAAAACAGAAATGGGCGGGGAGGAGAAAGCCCAAACAAAAAAGCGAGAAAGAAAAAGAATCAAAAATCGAGAAAGAATAAAAGAAAAGGGTGATAGAAAGAAGAAATAAATATGGAAAAAATGAAAGACAACAAAGTCGACAAATAAAGAAAAAGAATAATGAAAAATGAAAAGAAAGAAAGAAAGAAAGAAAGAAAGAAAAAGAAGACTCCGAAAAAGGATATTGGTTTTAAATCTATTATTATATAATGACCTTCCTTCTGTTTGTCCGTAATTGTCAGGGGCAAATTCAATAAGCGCAGTCAATTTAATTTTAATTTAAAGTGATTACAACGCCATAACACATTCCCTAGAAAAGTAGATCTTTCTGTGCAGGCAGCGGAAATTGTTTACATAATAAAAATATTATTTTCTATTTTATAATAAAAGGATGCTAAGAAAGTTCTTAGCCAATCCACTTTGCAAATGAGCAAATAGATTTTTGGGTGGGATTCGGAACTTTCCATCACACCGTCATAAATCGGGATATCACGACTAAGATTCATGAAATACTAAATAATTTTTTCATAAGAATTAGAATGATAGTCATTCAAGCGAAATTCAGACGGTAGACAAAAGGAAACAACTACAACGGCTGGCTGCGATTTAGCCGGCAACTATATTTGAAGCTATTCTACAAAAGCAAGGGTTCGCTTTTGCTAATCACTTACCTATGAATTTGCAGGACATTGTTGCAAAGGGCGTTGCCTTCTGTGCTAACAGCTTGAAATTTCTGGAGAATGAAAAAAATTAATGAAGCCGCAAATCATGCATTTATTTCACCTCGATACTATTTTCCCAAATTAATATACTGAATCTGTATTTCGGTTTAAAAATAAATATTGCTTATCAAGACAGAGATATATTAAAATTTGCTGCTAGAATAAGGTATCTATCTATCTATCTATCTATATATATATATATATATATATATATATATATATATAGATAACTACACTCGTCTCGGAAAACCTTCGGTTTCTTGATTTGCTAATGATCAAATCAATATCGAAGGAAAAAAGGTTTTAAAAAAAGAGAGCTAGGAACATGAACGTCTGTCGAAAATAATCGTACAGCATACAGGTCCAAATATATATATATATATATATATATATATATATATATATATATATATATATATATATATGTCTGTGTGTGTGTGTGTGTGTGTAAGTGTGTAAGCAAATATATCATCCGACAGTATGAAGAAAAATATACTGAAAAAACAAACAAAAATCCTAATATGCTATTTTAATATTTAATGTCGGACGTTTCGGTCTAATAGACCATCTTCAGGACATATTCATAAAACATAATTAACATAGACCATATACAATTCAACATGATTATGTTTTATGAATATTAGACCGAAACGTCCGACGTTGACATTAAACATTAAAACAGCATAATCGCATATTAGGATTTTTGTTTGTTTTTTCAGTATATTTTTCTTCATATATATATATATATATATATATATATATATATATATATGTAGTTTTAAGATTTGCTAGATAGGTAGATAGATTGATAGATAGATAGATTTAGTTGGATTGATGTGAGTTTCTGACCCTAGGTTTCACGCACTCTGCGATCGTCAGAGTTTGTTTGTGATGTGACCAGGCATTTTCATGAAGCAGAATTGAACTTCGTCGATTAACCAATGCCGGTCGCAGTTTGCTTAGCTGAATGTGCATTTCATCCAGTTACTGGCAGTAAATTTCGACAGGGATGCTCAAGTTAGATTACAGAAAGCTGAAATTAGACAACGCCAATAGAGAACCACCAGGCAATCACCATAATCTTCCGTTGGTGCAATTTCTGTTTGGGAAAGTGTTTGGTTCCTTCGTTATGATCATTTACGATTGTCATAAAGGATCCATTTCTAATCACTTCAGAGTAGTTCGATTGAGAAATGAATCATGCGAATTTCGCTGATGTAGCATCGAATAAACTTCAAAAGGTCGAACTGGTTGACTTTCACTGAGTTCATGTGGAACCCAATTCTTGAGATTCTTCAACTTGCAAATTTTCTTGAGAGGATCCGATACTGTTTAAATACCATTTTCTTTGAAGCCTTGACATAAACTGTTTCCGACTATTATTTTGAGATGCAATTGCAGATGGACGTTGTCTGCCATGTTGAACTTCAAGACTCGTATCTCCACTGCAGAAATTCAAAAACTCGCACTATACTTTTCGGACATAAGTGCATTCCTAACCCCAGGATCTGTTAATGTTAGCAGCAGTTTAAGAAGCATTATGACTAAGCTTAAACACAGACAAAAATGTAAACACATCTCTTATTTTTTTTCCATGAGCGATATATTTGTGTATAATTGTTATAATAATGTATTAGGTTTATTATTATAATATTATATTAAAAGGTTTATTTTAAAACCGGACATTATTATCCGAACATCTTAATATATACACACACACACATATATATATATATATATATATATATATATATATATATATATATATAACGACTCAATAAAACGAAATGTCATGTGAAGACGCGATATTTGCAAATGAAGTAACTGACATGAGACTCGAAGACACGATATCTGAAAATGAATAAACTGACATCGTACAAAAAAACAAAAGACAAATATCTTACAAAAACCTAAAATACTCAAACATAAGATAATTAAATACATATCGGAAACGAGGAAAATTGTCCAAAATTTAGAAAAAACATTTCTATTTCAAAAAATTTATTTAGAAAAAAACATTTCTATTTCAAAAAAATTTCGTTAGTTTTTAGCCAAATTTGTATATATATATATATATATATAGAGAGAGAGAGAGAGAGAGTGAGAGAGAGAAAGAAAGAATATATATATATATATATATATATGTGTGTGTGTGTGTGTGTGTGTGTGTGTGCCACCAGTTAAATGGGGACAAATTCTAACACAAAAAGAACAAAAATATTCAACCGTATATTTTCCAGAGAATCTGTTACATGTTAATCTCAGATAAGAAAAAAAAGAAGTTTATGCAATAAAAAATGCTCTTAGCTTCAACAATAGCCTCAGAAGCGATTGAATTCCCGTATCATATGGTTTTCGTTTAGGTTGGCCATTACCTCCACGATGGCTGTCCTTAACAATTCCTCAATATTGTTGGGGCTCAGATTGGTCTTTCTTTAGTTGATACACAGGACTTAGTAGTCCTAGGGATTGAAATCACATGACCCAGGAGAGATTAATCTAAAATATTAATGGAAATTTAATACAGAATGAAAGAAACAAAGTCTGATGTCAGTTTTTAAAAATGAGAAAATATAAAAAGAAATATTAAACAGTCTATGAAAATGAAATGATATATTTTATTAAATATTCACATACAATGCCCAAGATGTGAATGAGGACGTAAGAAGAGCAAGTAACTGCAGATTGTGAGAATAAGTAGGATATATAAGGTTTATCCCTAAATTTAAAGTGTTTAAGTTTGTAGTGATGAGGGGAATCATTATCTCGGGAGTCTGTTCTACAAAGTAGCGTTTCTATTTGAAATAGACTCACCATTTTCATACATTTTTCTTTATCAATATTTCTCGAATACGAAGAAATAATTCCAATAATTCGGTTAACTTTACTTACGTATGATTTGAGTACAGTTGAAGAATCAAATACAGATAACAGGTGCGTACAGTGTGCTACGAATCTCCAAGCAGTTCCCTTCGAGTTCTTAATTCATAGTTTTTTTTTTCTCTCTCTTAGACTGGTTGGAAAACAAGGCTAAAGAGGAGTAGATATGGATTCATATTTTTCCAAAGGATAATTGCACGTAAATGAATGTAACGTACTTGACTGGAATTCGACCTTGGCTCTCCAATTTATCATTCCTAACACGTATCCATTACACAACCGCACATCCATATATATATATATATATATATATATATATATATATATATATATATATATATATATATATATATATATATATGCGATCCGAAAATGTTCTATCTCCCCATAATATTCATATTATCAGTTCTGTAATACATCAATTTACATTTCCTGTGACGCTGACTATGTAGGTAGTACTGATTATAGTTTGGTGGTAAGGATCAATACTTAAGTACCAGCGAATATTCACAAGAGTAAGTTGGACGATTTACATAGGTGCGTTAACAGTTTGTTCGGCGATTGCTGAACATTTATAAAACAGCCATCAATATGCACGGTCTTATGGCCAAGACGTTTTCTCAATACTGAAAACGACTCTCTCAAAATTCCATTTTGAATGGGTTCGAAACTATTCATATTAAGTCGTACCAGCTATCTCTCTGTAAGCATCAGGAGCTGTTAGAGTTAATTGTAATTAGCCGTTAATTATTATATATTTGTTTTATAAGTCCCGGTCTTTGGTGGTTATTTTAATCTCTGTGCACATTACTCGTCTTCGAATTAGCTCCAATGAAAGGACAGATAAAGCAGTTAAGATTTTTTTTTTTGTTAATTGTATTTTGATACTACCGTTTTACGGTAATGTATTTGTTTATTCCTTTTTCTTAGTTTATTTTCTTTTTTAATATATTCGCTTTTATCACTATTAATAAATACGATCACGTTAATAAAAAAAATGGCCGTATTCTTAGAGGTTATTTTAATCTGGAAAATGACAAAATCTCTGCCAGCAATAATCAAGAAACTAAAAAGGTTCATCATTATAATTGTAATAGAACTAAGAATAGACGTCAAGCCAAATCTGTGTGAATAAGAAAAAGAAAGGAAGAAAATGAAATCAGTGGCCAAGAAGAGAAAGAAAAAAAGCGTAAAAAATAAAAAAAAACTTGAGGTGAACAAGAGAGAGAGAGAAAGGGGGAGGGAGAGAGAGATGAAGAGGGGTTAAAGAATGTTTGGAAGATTAGTGGCACAAGAGCAGAAGTGAACAGGATGTAAAGGACAAAAGAAAAAAAAATGCGGATGACAAACAACGCAACACTGCAAGCTAATCAGTCGTTCAAAATGGCGGGCAAGTTTGTTCCGTCATCCGGGCCACTTGGTACATATGGCTGACACATTGCTTTTCAGAAATTGTTCAAGGTCTTAAAATAGCTTACAAAACGTAATACGGGTCTAAAAAAAATGAGAAAAAAAAAAGAAAATTAAATTAGCATGAGCGCGTTCTGACGGAAGAGTATTTTTCTGTGAAAAGAAAGGATTGAATAGGAATAAAGAAACTAGTGCTACTATGGCTGTTCTGTTTAAAATCGAAGATCCTTGTAGGTTTTAATGCGGTGTTTTAGTTACTTTGACGAAAGCAAGTCTACCAGGAGGTCGCATTTGTGGAATACACAATGAGAACTGAAATCACAATTAATGATTCGTGACAACACAATAATATCCAACTCACAGCGATGCGTTCTCATGGCCTTTGCTACTTTTATTGACCCTCTATGTGCCAAATGTGTCCTTAAATCGCCGGAGAGGGAACATAAACCTTGAACAGCATTACTTCCTCTTTTCTTTTATGTACTTTTTTTCTTTAGGACTTTGGCGATCATGGCTCTCTGCTACTTTCTATCCTGTGGAGCTCTTAGTAATAATTTTTTTCACTATTTTTTTCACTGTTTCCCGCTTGCATTCAATATGTCCTGTGGGTGTCAGATTCTCCCAACCTTCTTTCCTCGTTGTGTGTTCCAGAAATGTTAACTTTCTTTCTGATTCTAAGTATAAGTATCGTTTCAATTTTCCTTAAAACTTCCTCGTTACTCTCATGCAACTTACTAGGTATTCTCAGTAACTTTCTGTAGAACCACATCTCACGTTTCCTCTTCATATGTTCAGAAATTGTCCAGTATTCACTGCTATAAAGTAGGTTTCATATTACATAGCGTTTCATCACTCATTTCTTTGTTTCTAGCGAAATTACCCTGTTTCTTGATATTTTCTGTATCTTTGAGAAGACAGTCAGTTATGTGCCATGCGTGATATACGCTTATGCGATCATGTAACTTTCCTGCAGTAGTTTGCCATTTCTTTCTGCAGTAGACCAGTTGCCATCCAAGGCTATAGAACCCGGTCTTTCCTGCTATTTACCCATAGCTGGGGGGAAAGAAGAAGATTCATACTTTTGCTAAGGTTATTAGCACGTAAGTGAATGTAATGGATTCGACTAGAATTCGAACTCGGCTCTCCGATTTCCTCAAGCCGAGCCGCTATCCATTACTCCACCGTTTCGCTAATCCAGCACTTCTTCGGTGTCACATTTTCTCCCGTTTGCTAAAACACTTCCCAGATAGGAAAACATCTGTATTTGCTTTATATCGTCATCTCCAATTCGTAGCTCGCATTTTGGGCTGTCCCTCTTGCTGTCGTCTGTATATTATGTCTTCTTACAATTTATGATTAGTTCTTTCTTCCCGCTTTCCCTGAAGAGCTGGTCTAAGAGTTCCTCCGTTTATCGTTCTGTGTCTGCCATCAGCACAGTGTCGTCTGCGTATCTGTTATTGTTCAGATTACGCAAACCGATAGTAAACATTGGTAGGTCTTCTACAGAAGGATGCTTAGGATGCTAAGGATATCATGGACCGAGCACGTGAGCAGCGATGAGGTCTTAGAGAGGTTACAAACAAGGAGAAGGCTTATACTTAACATCAGAAAGAGGCAGTTGAAGTTTCTGGGACACTAATGAGGAAAGAGGTCGTGGAGAATCTGATACTCACGGGTCAAATAGATGGAAAGAGAGACAAGAGAACTTGATCAACTGGATGACAGAACGTGGTCTGGGGGAGGAAGCAGAGGGAAGAAACTTGCTGAGAGCTGCAATGGATAGAGGGAGCTGGAAAGTGATGATCGCCTACGTCCTGAATGGACATGGCGCATAAAAAGAAAAAAAAAGGGTCTTCTACTTGTCTAGGGTCCGCTTTGCTTTATAAGTTGAATATATCCGGCGAGAAGATGCATTTTTGCCTTAGGTCCCTTTTTCTTTTTGTCTACGTGTTCAGTTCATTTTCTACACATATGCAGAAACCTTGTTTTGTTTTGTTTTTAACTATAGAATTTCATTACAATACTGTTAGATATTGACTAAGGTGTTCAAAACCAGGCCACATATACTTGTTACTTCTTCTTTTTCTTCTTCGTCCTGGGTATGACGATAGACTACATCCGGCAGCAGAGACTCTGATCGGAAGATTGGAGTTTTTTGAAGAGCATGGAACTACGTTTTTTATTAAAATTACCAGCAATACATTTTATGATCTACAATATCTATATCTATATCTAAAAAATATACCTTTACTCTGAAAGTATAAAATTATGTATAAAACATCTGTATTTGGAAGCATAAAATTTCGTACAAAATATTTAGATTTCAGCATTAAATAACTCATAGAGGTTGATATGCCGCCAAACAGAATCAACTAAACAACCAACATGAAAGAACTATTTCATGAGAGTAGTCATATGGTACCCTACAATTTTTCAAATCAAATTGTATTCCAAAATATAACTTCAACAAAACACGCTTCAAGCAATCATGTCAACACGCCTCAAGTAATCATGTCCGCACAAACATGTATATGCGAAAAAGCTGAGTATCCTGAGTATCTTCTACCATGTATTCTACTGTGAAAGAATAACGTATATCATACTTTCAAGCTTGCAAGAAAATTCAATTTCGGCATTAAATGACCCATAAGGAGTTGATATGCCGTTAAACAAACAAATAAACCTTCTTCTTCTTCTTCTTCATCATCATCATCTTCTTCTTGACGCAGGTGGTCATGGCTCTTCACAGTTTCCCATCCTTTGTAGCTCTTATTTTTATCTTTTCACCATCCTTCCCATTCCCTGTTCTGCAATTCATTTATACAAACTTTGTTTCCCTCTGAACCTCTTACCTTCAATATGTCTTGTGAGTCTCAGTTTCTCCAAGTGCTCTTTTCTCGTGTCTACTAGAAACATCAGCTATCAATTTCTAATTTTAAGTATAATGTCCTTCTTATTGCCATTTTCCTTAAAACTTCCTCTTTACTCACACGTTCAGTCCATAGTTTTCCCAGCCTCCTTATGTAGAATCACATCTCTTATGCCTTGTATCTTCATCCGTGGGGAGACTGTCCAGTGATCACTGCCATATAGGAGGGCAGACAAGTCTGTTTGTCGTGACATAACACTGGGCGTCTACACTCAAAAAAATATCCCTATTTATTGTATTGTTTTAAAAACTTGCTATTGTACCTTGTTCAAAAAATATACAGTATGTCTTTTTCTATGGAAGAATTTTTGTCTTTGACCGATCTGGTTAACGCATTTGAATCTTTAACAAAATGTAAATTGCTACAACTTGCTATACATTTGAATTTAAATGCAAATGCATTGATGAAAAAAGCGAAAAAAGACAAAAAACATTGTCGATAAAAAAAAATTGGTTGAGATTTTAGATTCTTATAACTTTAACTCGTCAAAGTGATTTATACTTACAAATAGAATTAGAAAAATTAAAGATTGAACGAGCGAAAACTGAGTTATAAAAATTAAGAATTGAGCAAGAACAACACAAAATTAGCCCAATTTATCTTTTCCTGTTTTCGATGCAGCTAAAAATATTAGACTGGTTCCTAAATTTTCTGGAAAATCGGTAGATAAATATTTCTTACAATTTGAAAAAAATAGCCGAAAATTTAAACTGGACACGCGAATTCTGGCCAATGTTATTGAAAAGAGTTTTAACAGATAGGGTAGCTGAAGTATACTCATCTCTTAGTATTGAAGACTCAGCAGATTATAGTAAGATTAAAACTGCTATATTAAATGCATATGAGCAGAGTGCCAGAAGGTTATAGGCAGAAATTTAAAAAATTTTAAAAAATTCCCTAACCAAACCTTTGTAGAATTTGTGAGATAAAAAGATCTTTTTGATCAATGATTAAGGGATAAAAACTTTAACATTGATTTCGATAAATCCTTCAGTTAATTCTTATTGAGTATTTTCAGCAATGTTTAAATCATGATTTAGTAACTCATCTCAGTGACAAAGATATAAAAAAAGTCAACGAAGACGCAGTCATTTCTGACTCTTATACATTATCGCACACAAAGAAATTTGACGGTACGGTTAGTATTAGACCAAGTGAAAATTATTTTTAAAAATCAATGGACAGGTCAGTGCCCCATCCTACTTCTCCCCCACAAATTAAACCTCGTTTAGGACTTGTGCCCAAAGAACTGGCCGTTTTCATAATTCTATTCAAAGAGATTCTCAAATTGCATGTGCGTATTGTAATAAAAATAATCATATTATGTCTGATTGTTTTAAACTTTAAGAAACGTGAAGCTGATAGCTCTTTTTATCCCCATGCTTTTATTAATAAACAAATTACTAAAAGACTTCCTTCATTCCTGAAACTCTTATTAAACAGAAATCCCTTTTGTTGGAGAGTAATGCCCTTTTTGCCTAAGGGATCTGTCTCTATTGACATCACTGGTTGTTTAAAGCCTATTCAAATGTTACAAGATACCAGTGCTTCTCAAACGTTGTTGTTGGAAGGTGTGTTACCTTTATCTCATAAGACTTATCGGTAATTCAGTGTTACTACAGGTTATTTAACTAAGAGTCGTCAATGTCCTTCTCCATCGCATTTACTTAAAATCAGACCTGGTAACTGGTCCAATTATTGTAGGTGTTCGTCCGACCCTTCCTATCAAAGGAATTTTTATTTAAATTACTTCTAACTTAAGAGTTTTTTTTAAGTGTGGAATTTGTTCAATATGTTCATTAATACCAAAAATCTCGTTTTTTGATGACATTCAACATTTTTCTCAATATTTGCTAAGATTGAAGCTAGTTTAATTCTTGGTTATTTCTCTCAATATAACAATCCTGATAACATGGCATATTCTTTTATCCTTTTCAAACTGATGAGATATAAAGGACTCATTCATTTTTTTTTTATAATCACCTGAGAATAATATATTTCTTGTATCATTTTTTGTTTCATTGCTCTAGTAACAGCGCAAGCAGGATAGAAATTTTGATTTTTTTGAATCACAGACATTATCAGCGTTCATTATATCAGTGATAATAGGGTCGAAATCACTACCAAGTAACATAGAAATTTCTTTGACAGTTTCAACCTTAGCTAACATTGAGAAAAATCTTGAATGTCACCAAGATGTGTCTATATTTCTGAGATGAGTTATGACATACACTATTTACATTATTCGGACTATTGTCCTCATCTTTGACGCCATATTTATTACAACGTTTCGGCCGTTGTACGCTCCGGCCTTCTTCAGGTGGTTGGAATGCCGAACTGAACTCTTTATTTCGCTGACTGGGGTAGACTGTTCTAGTTTCACGAGCCATGTCTAATGGATGTCAGTTATCGGTTATCATGGCACAGTGGATAAAGGCGTTAGTTAGATCCAGTAACAGGACCCAAGGAAAGTGAGTTCAATACCTGGTTAAGTCTGTGGAGAACTTGGAGAGGGAAATTAACAGGAGATAACCTCACAGATGAAGAAAAATATTTTTATATAAAAAAAAATAACATAGAATCCTAAGAGCCCTACGTGCATAAGATGTGAGCAATGAGGGAGTCTGTTGTGGATTCCGAGATGAAATTCGGTCTCCAATGAATGACAAACGCAAGAATTAAATATAAGAAATAAAATGTATTTACACAATAATTCAAAGGGTAATACTGTTAGTAAATCCAGGAACGCGGTTAGTAGCAATAATATATAGATATATACAGTCTCGAAGTAGGACTTCCTTAGTGTCTACGTACTTGTAACTGAGACTTCTACAAGCGGTTACCTCACACTATTACTCTACCTCCAACTCAATCACAATCTCTCAGTCTTCTCTGTATACTGACTGACTCCGGGTATTTAACGGCAGCAGTCCAAGTAACACTTTGGTCGAGTCCACTTATATAAAAAAGGGGAAGACCCCATAACAGAGTCTTAGGAAAATAGGAACTACAAGAAAACCCATATTTGCAATCAGAAAGAAACAGAAGAAATTTCTGGATCGTAATAAGGAACAAAGCTACCATTTATATAAGAAACAGTATCAGCAATTTCCATCTCTTGCTTTTAGCCATGAATAAAGGGAAAGAAAAGATTAAAAGGAAATATCATCTTTTTTGAAAACCCAGATTATATTTAAGACCCTGTGTTCTATTTTATCTTGTCTATTAAACCCATAAACCATTAAAAGCCGGTAACAGTAGATTCACCGTCGTTCTTAGTGTGGGATGGGGATCAACTGATATATTTATACATCTCGTCACCAGAAAAATATAGAACACCACATCTGCTATCAGGTATTATCTTACGAAACGCGTTGGCTGTGATATTAAACACTTGTATATGAGCCTACTCCGATTCGGATAAAGTTATCACAAAAGATGGCGGATATGATAGAAGCCACACGCCTACACTGTAAATATAAACATGTCAAAATCTTCTTGCTATCATTAAGAAAAAACTGAAAGTTGATAAAATTAGAGAAATCTCATAGTTTGTTGAATTGATTATGAAAAGTATTCTTTGTGTTAAGTATTTTGTTTTTGTTATTCGTTTATTTTTTTCGGGCGTTTTGATTTTTTGGAAAGCTGAATTTAGCGTAAACCAATGTCGATATTCATGAGGCGTGCATATATTTTGATATGGACGTGGACGACTGGGAGGAGCTGTCCATTGACATAGAAGAATGGAGAAAACCCATTAAAGTTGGTAGTATACTCCCTGCATTGAGAATGGCAGTATACTCCCTGCATTGAGAATGAACATTTGAACCGTTGTCTTTGAAATGGAACTATAACAGGTCTTTCACCTGAATTTAATTTCTTGGATGTGTAATATCGTGCCATCGTGTCCTGATATCAAAATCTAGTGATGTCAACCTCCTTAAATCTCATGATAATGCTCTTACACATAATCTTGATAGCTTTCGTCCAAAGCCAGTCGAAAACATGCGTGTGATGTGCGACAATATCTGTAAATCCAGTCCGGGTCTGAAAAGACATATGAAGGTGCATGTTGATGACATTTCTCAATATGAACCTATAAATCCTATTATGCTGATTGTCGTTGTATGACACATATGTTTCAAAAGAGTGAAAATGCTTTACTGGACTAAAGAGCCATCTTAGAATCCATGCTTCTTTACAAACTGACTACAATGCCCAATCAATGAGACAGAAATCATCTGTAGGGATGCTGTTTGTATGCATAAAAAGAAACGTTGCTTAATTAACTTTTTTTTAATCATTTCACCCCAAGCAAGGCGCGAATGCCACTAGTACGCATGGATGGGGTTACTGGGACTAAAAATGAGAGAAAAGATTGAGTAGAGGGAGGATTGAAGAAAGGACAAAAGATGGACAGGATTCAAGAAGATAGCGATTGACGTTGCATTTAAGTTTTTGAAGATTGTATTTATCAGGAAAGCAAGTAAACAGAAGGGAGATCCACGGGCAAGAAGTGCGAGAAAAGAAACCGTAGGAGTAGAAGTTAATTATTTCAACGGTAAGATTGTGGGACCTAAATGCCAATCTAGTAGCAGGCTTAAATTCATGTAGTCGATGCACCGGGGGAAAAATCTCATCAGGGCAGTTACCATGAAAATATTTGTAAAAGAGACAGAGAAAAGCCACGGCACGTCGGTGAGAAAGTTACTGAAGTCGAGATGCCTAGTTAGAATCGATTACATTGCAGATCCTTCCTTGGATTTTGACAAGAACATCGAGATGCATAACAGGAGCACCAGACCAGATATAGGAGCAGTATTCAATGCAAGGACTAATACCGGTGCAAATATTGAAATGAATTCATTTTAATTTCTATATCCCCTTAAATATGAATAGATTAAAGTGTATTTTTTCTATTCTTTTAATCTATGTATCTGAATGAAAGGAAAGTCCTCGCAGTTTCTAAATAAAACTTTCCTTCTAACTATATATTATCACGTGACTAACTTAGGTGCGATATTAACATTTTAATTTCTCAATGATGCCCCTGGTGTGATATGAACCTTATGCAATGGTTATCGACGGGGAATTGGAATCGGCGAGACGAGTTCAAATTCTGGTATTGCTTTCAAATTAATGGTAAAGTCACGCATACATTATTTACACCATTTAAATTGGAACTGTTGTCCTCGTCTTTGTTGTTGTGATAGCAAAAACAAAGACGAGGACAACAATCCGAATGTAAATAGTGTAAATAATAACTCCTCATCCGAGAAATTCAGACAGAAATCATATATACATCTCTTCTCCTTTCCACCTATGGATTAAATAGTATGGTGGACCGGGCTCAATCCCTCCTATTTAAATGACGTGTCAATAAACTATTCGACCGTTTTTAATGCAATTTCCATTCTTGATTTCCTTATCTTTTACACTTCTTAATTCCACCTTTTAACAACCTAATTCAGTAATCTTCTACCTTGAGTGCCTTTTGGGTCTTGTACTGGGTGGACATCTAGTAAAAAAATGTCGCCGATCTTAGACTTGTTGCCACCCAGGGCAGCAAATCAAGGAGAAACACGACTGTGAATTCCAAACGCGGCGAAGATTGATTTGTTTGGTTTTTTGTTTTTTTGGTTTTTGTTTTTGTTTTTGTTTTTTGTTTTTTGTTTTTTGTTTTGTTTTTTTTTTTTGTTTTTTGTTTTTTTTTTGCTTATCAACCATTTTAAGCTTATTTAAAGCCGAAAGATATTTTCGGATTGTAAGAATTTTTTGAGATAATGATGATTTTCTGATGTAAGTTTTATTATTTAACCCATAGTTGGAGGAAGAAGAGGTGAAAGCATACCTTTCCCCGAGGGTATTTGTATGTAAGTGAATATAACGAACACTAGAATTCGATCTCGGCTCTTTCATAATCCGAGCTTTTATCCATTACACCACCACCACATTCAAGATTACAGCAGCTAAGGTACTGACCAGGTTCAACTTCGATGATAGGATGAGAACCGGTATTTCAACGTGATTTCGCCATAAGCCCGAACGACAAACGGTTTTACTCTATCCATGGCAATTCACAGATAATAAAGAAAAGGAATCTGCGGAGAGCCATCATCGCCTATAACCTGAAGGCGCGTGATATTATGACAATATTTTATAGACGCATCAGTTATCTGGCATTTTTATGTAATTAAATAACAATACGCAAAAACAATGAAATATCTCAATAATACAATCAGTGATATTACTTCTTGCAACGGAGCTTTTTACCAACATTTTACCATATTCCTGTAGTAATCCTTCCCATTTGTAGACACTGTTGAGAGATGTTTCTCTCGAGCTGTTGCGATAAGTTCGAGATTGGCGGCACCCCAGAGATTTATGTTGTCCTTTATCCCCATAAAATATCGAACCCACCCAAAAATAAGTTAACAATATTATTATTACAAGTACATATTATACGTCGAAATTAATACGAGAGATTTATCATATAAGTATATCGTGAACGTTGTTCTATACCAATTTTGTTGTGAAAATCTCCGGCATCAGTCGGAGATTTCCCCACTAAGCCATTGGAACACGGTTGAAAGATAGGCGAATTTTTACGTACTTACTCTGTGAATAAATACGCCAATAAGTGACAGTGCTCATTTCACCAAAGAACTTTGTAATATTAGTAGTAGTATACAACACAGGCAATGTAACATAGTTTATGCAAAGCTGATACAAATACAAACTAAACAAATAAGATAATCAAAAACAAAAAAAGTAAAAGAAACAAAAATCTAAATTAATAAATAAACAAATTAAGTAAATGATAAACAAATTAAAAAAAACTATGAATAAACACATAAACATTAGAAAATGTAATAATAATAATAATCAAAAAAATAATTAAATAATCAAGAAAAGTTAGTTAACAATTATTGTTAACTAGCAGTAGAGCCTGGCGTTGCCCGGGGATGTAACAGTAAGACATAGATCAAGTATCGACCATCATAAAGACTGAAAAATAAAATTGACAAAGATTATTGTTTAAGGTTGACGGACACGCATGTCTTAATTAGTTTTTTTGTTTGTTTTGTTTTGTTTTGTTTTTTGTTTTGTTTTTTTATGAATTGGTCAAACCCAAACTCAAACAAAAACATTGTTTTCAATTGTTGTGAGTCTATTGATTGAATAGAATTTTATTATAAACAATTGTCTTGCAAATGGAATTTTTAAAGCATTCTGAATGCAAAAATAAAGAAAAAAGTGTGCAAGACAATAACACTACCTGACAAAAAAAATTGAAGTTTTGTTGAAATCGGTTGACAAATGTAGGAAATCCGATCCTATATATAAACGAACACACACACACACACAAACAACCTGGGTTTTATAAGTATAACTCGATATGAGTTGTCCCCCTTTCATTCTGGCGACAGAATCGTGTTTTATCGTGTTTTCAAATTAATTTCGTGCAAAAACAATTAAGTTTTTCTAATTTTGGGCGCTGTCAGAACCACCGCAAGTTAATTTTACGCGCTCCTGTGAAGTTTTGTTGAAATCGGTTGAAAAATGTAGGAAATCCGATCCAATATATAAACGTACAGACACACACACACACACACACACACACAATCTGCGTTTTATAACAAGTAAGATCAAGAAAACATATTCTGGAATAATTTGAAATATAACCATACTACCCATAATGCACCACTGCCCAGCATATATAATTAGCTGAGCCAAAACACAAGACACTTGGCCTAAAGATTGTGCTAAAGCATGAAACAGACAGCAGCCTCTTGGCGTTGACCTCAGTGTCTACTTTTATATCTACATAAGCTCTCTCCCTTATACTGAATACATTTAATCGGAAATATTGAATAACTTTAAACTATAATTTTATTATTATTATTATTATTATTATTATTATATAAGAGGACATTGAAGTTAATACCCAGAGTTCGACAATCTGTTTCATGCTAAACACAATCGTCTGGCACATCGCCTTTTATATTTAAATACGCTCTATCCCTGATCTTGAACACCTTAACACATAAATATAGCACACCTTAAAACTATATTTTACACACGCACATACACTCACACACACACATATATATATATATATATATAAATTATTCACTTAACTGAAATAGAATTAACACAAATGTATAGTTGATATTTTTATTCTGTACTCACTATCTTTAAAACAAAACCACATGTAGTGTAAATATAATGTTTTCTGGATCTGTTAAAAACGTGCCAAGCATGTGCTCAATTAAACGTTTCACGTTTCAGTGGCAACTATCATATCCTTAATTAGTCATTTCCATTGTACGCCCTTATATATATATATATATATATATATGTGTGTGTGTGTGTGTGTGTGTGTGTGTGTGTGTGTGTGTGTGTGTGTGTGTGTGTAATCGATATTTTACCCCATGCAAGTCAGTAAAGCCACTAAGATACAAGGGGTTACCGGGTGTGGAAGAATTCAAAAGAGAAATTTTAATAAATAGCGGGAACAAAAAGAGTAATCAGGAAGAGAGTAGAAAGCGATTGAAATATTTGAAGGTTAAATTTGTCAGGAAAACAATTGGCCGAAAGCGACATGTGCGAGAAAAGAAACTGTTAGCATAGAATTTATATTTAGTCAGCTCAACTGTATATTGATGAGATATCTGTTCCAGTCTAATATTACGCTTAAATTCATAAATTCGAGGTACCATAGCGAAGAGCTCAACCGAACAATTACCATAAAAATATTTATAGAAAAGACAAAGGGAGGCTACCTAACGACGGTGGGAAGTTGACTGAAGCGGAGCCATCAGATCTGGATCGATCATATTGCTGATTCTTCTTTGAATATATATATATATATATATATATATATATATATATATATATATATATATATATATATATATATAGGGGTGTCCCAAAATAATGTATACACTCTTTAAATATTAATAGTTAATATATTCTTTTCCACTTCAGACAGATTTGACTAACCATTGATGATGGAGGATACTGAATTGACATACCCAGCACAAAAAAATTATTTAGAAAACTTTCTGGAAATATGAGAATAAAGCTGAAGTACAAAGACGCTACACAAGAGAGTTTCACTGAAATGCGCCGTCACGTTTCACTATTTCGCGCATCTTAGCTAACTTTGAGGAGCATGGAAGCATCCTGTGTATGAGAAAGAGCCATTCTGGACGACACAGATCATTAACAAGCCCAACAAGTGTGCAAAGAATTATTGATAATGTCCAGAATTCTCCGAAAAAATCAGTTCGCCAAATTTCACATGAAGCACGTATTCCAAAATCTAGCGTTCATCGCATTTTGAAGCATGTTCAATGGATGAGGTTTTATTCCAGCGCTTGTTCATTTCTCTCAATGAAGAAGATTCTGATCGAAAGGTTGAATTTTGTGGGTGGTACCTGTCTAGATGTGCAGATGATAATGAATTTCTTCATAAAATTATCTGGAGTGACGAAGCAACAATTACATCGGCATAATCGCAGTTACTGGACACTAGAAAATCCTCATGTTACAGTGGAGCGTCCCTTGAATTTGCCTGGAATCACTGTATGGTGTGGACTGTCAGGCTTATCGGACTGTTCTTTTTCGAAAGTACAGTTACAGTGTTACACTGTCTCTATATGTTACAAGAATTTGTTATGCCGCGCCTCCAACAACAATTTGGAGATGCTGAGTTCTACTTCAAGCAAGATGGTGCACCTCCCAACTTTCACTGTAATGTGAGAACTTATATGGATGAAAATATGCAAAACAGATGGATTGGAAGAAGAGGGGCAGTTGAATACCCACCAAGATCACCAGATTTGACACCTTTGGATTTCTTTTTGTGGGGGTTTCTAAAAGACAAAGTTTACAGCAGGAAACCTGAAACAATTGCTGAAATTAGAGTAGCAATTGAAGAAGAATCTGTGTTCAAATACCAGAGGAAATGATAGTTGACATTTGTAGGTCTATTTCTTCAAGATATGAAAAGTGTATTGAACAGAATGGCAACCATTTTGAGCACTTGATATGGACTCATCATTATATGAACACTAGCAGCATGGCCAGGCGTTGCCAGTTCTTGATTCAAAAATCGTACGACTCATACAGCAATTGCTATCACTTGACTTAAAATATTTTTGCCCTTCCTTGCCTTTAAAGAAGTGCCCTTTGCCGTGCTGATGTTGCTACATGCCTTAATTCTTGCCTATCTCACTGCGAATTTTTTCTAAGCTCTATACTAAACATTAAATCTGTTACGGAAAAAGAACTAAACAAAATGAACACAAAACGATCAGCTTTAAAAAAACGACTCGTAACTGGAAAAACCGAATGAAAAAAGAATGTTAACAACAAATACTTTTTCACACCCAACCCAGTTCTGTGGAATCAGAATCAACATTGAGTTTAAGCAAGCGAATGAGCTAATTGGAGTAAAGCGCCATGCAGATTTAAATTTTCCCACTTGTGACGAATGCAGATATCGATATTTTTTGCATGCTAGTTAACATTCGTGTCAGTCAGCTGTTGGCTCTCACGCTGTCTAATAGAAGCTTCCTGCCTATTCGTGGCAGCCGGCTATAGGCTCTCACTCTGGCCAGTACAAAATGGCCGCAAACTACACGAAAACTGGCGTAGAAGCATGAAAGAATCGATTATTTCCACTATCGATGGGAGTTGGGAAATGCAAAGTCGGTCTTGGCCTTCTCGCTAACTTGGAACATGTGCATGTAAATTTTGGTACAAATCCGTCGAAAATTGCGGCTGTGCATTCGTTACACACACACACACACATCCTGCCTTTTATAGATAGATATTCTGCCATTGCCCCAAGTATCTTTTATCTTATTAAATTAATTTTCTGTTTTTTCTTTTACATATTTTACTCTCGAATTCTTTAAATGTGTATTCTTTCTCTTGTATTAATCTTATTTACAAGTCAAAATACATAAATTGAATAAGTTATAACGATTCAAAGACTGTATACATGATTTTGGGACACTCTCTCTCTCTCTCTCTCTCTCTCTATATATATATATATATATATATATATATATATATATATATATATATATATCATATAGCAATTCGTCGAGCTTAGAAGAATCCTCAACAGAATGCAGAAACACGCATATATATATATATATATATATATATATATATATATATATATATATATATATATATATATATATATATATATATATATATATATATATATATTTATGCGTATATATATATATATATATATATATATATATATATATATATATATATGAAGGTCTCTTCCGTCTAATTCTACCTTATCGTATCCGCCAACCTCATTCCGTGTTTATGTTTGTGTTGTATGTCACACGTCGCTAATGAGCTGCATATAAGTTCCCATGTTGGGCAACAGCGATGATGTCTGGACATAGCCACAAAAATATGGGTTGATGCTTTTCGCCGCTGGGTCTCGGCTCCTAGTCGGTCAATACCACTGATTTCGAGTTAATATATAAATATATAGATTGTATGCAGTTATATAATAAGCAAGGTCTTTTATTCAATAAACTGAATAATTCAAAAATATTTAATAATATCAGATCTGTTGTCTTCTCTTGGGGACAAACCAACCAATTTTGCGTACAAAAAAAAAACACAGATCTCTGTTCCAGTTTTTTTCTGGATATTTTCATTATTTCTTGATCGAAATGAAACAGAAGTTAGTATGAGAAGGTGTTTATTTGCATGTTCGAGTGAACGGAATATGGCACAAGGCCGTGTTTAAAGTGGGAGTCCCACGCTTATATGGAAACAGTGGAAGGAGGTTTCTTCTCATTTAACACAATTTAAACCATTCTCAATACAGATCAATTGCAGAGGGTAATTTTGTTTTGTTTTTTGTTGTTTCTTTTTTTTTTTTTATTTTATATTTTTTTATGCACTTTACAATGTGGTGGGTGATGTTTCAGGAGGAGTTACGTTTTAACTTTAAGGTATCCGAGCTGAAAACACGCTCGATGGGTTTCGTTCGTTTCTGCGTGATGAGAGAGCATTTATCGTCTTTACCTGAAAAAAAAGAAAACAAAAGAAAAAGAGGGATACAGGAAAAAATAGAGAAGAAAGATAACATTTATGGCAGGCGAATCAGTTGGCAGACTCGCCTCCATAGGATTACAAAGTATCACATGTTTGAGTAACCATGAGAACTATTTCGCCACCACCGACGCTAAAAGAGCGATATATATATATATATATATATATATATATATATATATATATATATATATATATATATATATCACATTTCTTTCTTTTGTTTTGGATCATCTGATGAAGCCTTGAAAGGCGAAACGGGTAATCACATCTAGTTTCAAAGAAAGGTTTTTCCAAATTTCTTCAAACGTGTTTCGGGATTCTAGATCCTATTTTAAGCACAGACACAAATACACACAGAGACACACAAATATATATATATGTATCTCTCTCTCTCTCTCTCTCTCTCTATATATATATATATATATATATATATATATAAGTTTAAATATAAAAATATAGTTCAAATGTATGCTATATTTACAGTTAAACGTGCTCAATATCAGGGATAGAGCGAATGTAAAGATATATAATTGTAAATATAAATATAAATTTCCACTAACTTTATTTCAACCTTTCGGTATCTTCAATGATCCAAGCTATATATATATATATATATATATATATATATATATATATATATATATATATATATGTGTGTGTGTGTGTGTGTGTGTGTGTGTGTGTGTGTATTTGTAAATAATTACTATTACTGCTACTACGGCAAAGCTCTTACATGAATTGAGCCCTCTCGGTCATTGGCGTGTTTATTCGAAGAATAGGTACGTCAAAATCTGCATTACTCTCTACCGAATGCTGATAGCTCAGGGGTAAAATCTCGAACTGATGCCAGATCAGTCGGGTTTTGATCTAGGCTTGAGGCAATCGGATGTCTTGCCACACTGATACAGCAAAACAATCTGTCTGTGGAGGACTATATATATATATATATATATATATATATATATATATATATATGTTGTTACGAACGCTCATCTAATTTTATTCTAAAATCAACACTAAAGTTTATATTTTAGAAGTATTCTGAATGAGAAGCCAGTACTTTCAGAAATGGTGAAAATGAAAAAGAAATAGATTGAAATTGACAATTAACGGTTCTTGATCAAACTTAAATGCATCCGAGCAAAGATCATGTATCTTATGAAAAGTATAATTTCTCTTTCTTTGTCACGTGATTTGTCCGGATACTATCCAGTTATTAAATTAACCTTGAATTCTTTGAAATACGCCAGAAAAAGAATACGGTCGGTGACCCCCTTTCGTTCACACATGTAAAAATCCACATTTGGATGTCATGTTATCGTGCCAAAATCGAAAATGAAGACCGCCACCAAGTCAGTCTCTCTTCAGAAATCAAACTGAATGGATGTCCAGCTAAACTTGCTATGATCTGCTGTAAATTTGGATGTCTGGAATTGATAGAAATCTATTAAAGTTTCTGAGATGAAAAGTTACATTATCCTGAGAGCCAAGGAAAAGAAAGATTCATCTTATTCTTCACTCAACAACTGGAGAAGACGAAAAAGAAAAAGTAAGAAAGGAAATCAAAAAGAAATCCATTTCACAGATCAACTTTCTACCCAGAAAACAGAAGAGAAAAGATAAAAAGATATATAAAAGAAAAGAGAAACATATAAGAGACACTAAAAAAAGGGAACGAAAAAGAAAGACATTTTCAAATAACTGATTAGTAGTGTGGTTCTATTATCTGTTTTATCTTTGTTCATTTTGACTTTTTATCATGTGTAATTTCAGGCAAGTTTGGCACAAGGTCGTTTGTCAATATACTGTTTACCTTTCTGAAAAGATAAGTTCCCCCATTGTTTTGTCCCGTAATATTTATTTTTGTCTCATTGTTTCGATTTGCCCCGTCTTTCATCTTTTAATATACCCCAAATATTTAATCCCCATTTGTATATTTTAGTAATAAAATGTTTATTTGTTATCCCTATATCTTTGCCTTCTGTTGTTTGTCACCTACCGTGTTTGTTCATTGATTGATGCCATTTAACTCGACCGCGTTTGAACAATCAGAAAAGAACCATTGGTAAAAGAATTCGTGATTTTATAATACATGTTACGGTACCTCCCACTACTAACCTGATAGTATGGTATGTAAAATAATAATAATAATAATAATATATATATATATATATATATATATATATATATATATATATATTTATATTCAAACAGCTTTGTTTAAATAATTTAGACATATCATTTATTTTGGTTGCGCTCATTTCAAGTTCACGGATTAATTTCTGGGAAGCCTTAGTCAATTGATTAAAAAATACCAAAATTTTCTTTCAAATAGTTTTTTATTTTCCAAGTACTTTCAGTCTTACGTCTAAATTATTTAACAACACCTGTTTGAATGAAAATATGCTACCTAAGTACACACACACACACACACACACACACATATATATATATATATATATATATATATATATATATATATAAGTTTTGTTAAATACGACTGACAATGCATACTTGATTTTTTTTTTTTATCTTTGTTCGTTCTGAGATTCTATTAAATATGAATAATGCATATGAATAATTGTGGTCCCAAAATAAATTATTCAAACATTATGACGGTGTAGGAAAAATACGACCTTACTCCAGCAAGAACACATTTGTACCTTTCTACGAAAACACAGAAAAGTAGATAAAAAATTAACAAAGCATTCCTTGTCCGTCGTATTTAATAATATTTTATATATAAAAAATTGTGATACATATATATATATATATAGAGAGATAGATAGATAGATAGATAGATAGATAGATAGATAGATAGATAGATAGATAGATATCGCACGGACAATCTGTGATACAGCGAAACAGTACTGTCTGCGAATGACATAATTTAGCTCTGGAAAATATATTTCAATTGAGCACTGTTGAGTGATAACCTAATTCTATAAACAACAGCCACCTGTGCTAATGCAAAGCTCTTCAGTAAAATGATTGGAGCACTTCGGTTGATTGGCGTTTGTTTACATTCGTAAAAACAAAACGCTAGTTTTAGCTGTGTAACTCGACCGAGTGAAGATAGCTTAGTAGTCGAAGCTCTGACTGACACCAAATCGGTTGGGTTTCGATCCTGGCTTGAGGCGTTCGGATGTCTAATCGCACTGAGTAGCTGTGATACAGCGAAACAGTACTGTCTGCGAATGACACACACACACACACATATATAAATATATATATATATATATATATATATATATATAAAGACAAGAAGAAAAACTATTCTTAGCCGATCCGTTTCGTGCTCTGACTGACATTAGCCAGTCAAATATATTTTGCTGCACGTGTTTATATACACGGGCAAGAATGCCATTGGTTTATCAAGGTCATAATTCAAAGTCTGATAAGATAAAATTGAGATAGTAATATTCAAGAAACACACACACATATATATATATATATATATACACACACACAAATAGATAAATACATACATATGTATATATATATATATATTTAATAACTATTGTTCAAATTGTAAACAGATTGTCATGATTTTAAGATGGACGTATCTGCTGTACATCTTCAAAAACATGAGGTAATGACTTTAAATGTTTTCTTTTGATTTTTAACATTTAATCTTAGTGTATGTTGGCTTGGGAAAGTAGTAATTATTTCAGGAAATTGGTATTGGAAAGAAACAGGGTCGGATATATATATATATATATATATATATATATATATATATATATATATATATATATATATATATATATAATGAGAATAAAAGAAGAAAGCCAGCAGCTTGAAAGAGAGTCTGCTATAGAGGCACATAGGAGAAAGATATATAACTATAATATAAATTAACTGGCTGAGCCATTACTACATTTTAAATTAAATTTCTAGTGAACAGTGACCGACTGCGCCTACCAGTTTCATACGTTTTCACGCAGTCATCAAGTGATCGGTGATAATTATGCATCAAAATGTGTTCTGACATGGGGGACTTTGAGGGCCTGATAATGATGAGCACTATTTTGCTTTTAGCAATAACCTCATTTGGAAAGGTCCTAGTGCCTCCCATGGCATCGAGCACATTTTTGGCAAACCTGTGAACATTTTCTAGTGTGCGTTCTTTCTTTTCATGCGCCATGTCCTTTCAGGACGTAGGCGGTCATGGCTCTCCATTTTCCTCTATTCCTTGCGGCTCTCAACAAGTTCCTTCCCTCTGCCATCTCCCCCAGACTACGTTCTGCCATCCACTTGATCAAGTCCGCTAGGTATGTCATACGTTGTTTTCCTTTGTCTCTCTTTCCCTCTATTCGACCCGGGAGTATCAGATTCTCCAGGCCCTCCTTCCTCATTATGTGTCCCAGAAACTCCAGCTGCCTCTTCCTGATGTAAAGTATTTTCCTCCTCCTTGTTTGCATCCTCTCTAAGACCTCATCATTGCTCACATGCTTGGTCCATGATATCTTTAGTATCCTTCTGTAGAACCACATCTTCATCGCCTTAAGTCTCTTCTTCATCTTTGAAGAAATCGTCCAACATTTGCTGCCGTAAAGAATGATAGATGTCACGTAAGTGCTCATTATTCTTCTCTTTGTTACCAAAGAAATTCTCCTGTCTTGAAATATTCTGCCCAGATTTTGGAATGCGTCCTTAGCCATCCCAATATGTCTACGGATCTCAGTGTCACACTTACCGTCCTCTGTCAAAACGTTTCCAAGATATTTAATTTTTTCAAAAGTATGGGCATTTTCTTCTCTCCACTTGGTGAGATTACCACAAATTTTACCATCTTCAAATTGCCTTAGGGATGTAAAGTACCGATTTTCACACATAAGTATTAAGGCCAGTATGATGATTGCGTGAAAACTTAGGAAACTGCTCGTCGTGGTCGTTCACTGCTCACTGGAAATTTAATTTAAGCAATTTTCAAGTTTAAAGGATGGAAGGAGCCATGCGCAAGTAGCAACCTCTATCAAAACATGACATCTTGGAGGCCGAAGGGCATCCACTCATTGATATATGATGAACGGTTGTACTCACATTTCGGCTCCTTGCCTGGAGCATCTATTGGAACTCACCCCAGAACGCAAGTGGAACCCGTATATATGATCCATAGTTAAAGTTGCTGGAAAAATAGCCGGTTCCTTGTACCAAAAAGTACCAAACTCCTTCTGCTATGCTCTATCTTTACAAGAGCCTGACTAGACGAAAAATGGATTATTGCTGCTACATCTGGGATGGGGCTACCCACTCTTCATTTCCAGCTTCGACAGAGTTCAAAAGCGGCCGTGATGGCAATTGATTTTTCCTGCCCTACAACCGCTATCCCTGGAAGAAGCGTTTACTAGCCTATTGCTATTTTCATGGGATATGTCCTGGCGAACTATATTCCTTGGTTCCACGAATACAAACTTTCGCAGCTAGGACCCTCCAGTCCACATACATTGAGTCGCCTCATCATCATCACTCTAATATGCCATTGGCGAAGAGGATGTTCCGCTCAAGCAATTTCTTCTTCAGAATTGTTGATTTATGGAACCAACTCCCGGGAGGATGCTTCCTACAAATTTATCTTCTAATATCAATCGTTATCTATCCTACATAGTCTCATAATATACACCTCTCTCCCTGTACAACAATTACAACAACCTCATTTAGTAACCCTCTGTCTTGAATGGCTCTTAGGCCTCGTAAATAATTAACATTAGTTATATAATGGACAATATTTCTTCAGTTGGAGAAATGCCACAACACAATTTTTCCACCTTCATTTAGAAGATTCGTACCGTACTAGTTTCGACATACTAAATATGGTTGGTAACCATTCTTCTTTTATGCGTTGTGTCCTTCAGGACGTGGCCGATCATGGATCACCACAATTTCCAGTGTTTTATTGTGGTTCTATTTTACTTCTGACCCTTTGTCATAGATCTGTATATATGTTCTGCCATCTTTTTTTTTTCAACATTTTTAAGTACATTATTCACAGTTTTCTCCTTGCTCTTATTACCTTCCATTACGTCCTGCGAGATATAAATTCTCTACTTCCTATTTCTTTATAATATGCCATTTTTCTCTCTTTCCGATTGCAAGCATAATTCCTATATAAATGTTAAATTTCTTACAGAAAATAGCTTTTTTTTTTCATCATTCTTTTTCGGTAATTTAGATATCCACTTATTCGGAATTTTCTGGACCTATATTTTTTTTCAAATCCCTGTTCCAACGTGTTCGGATAATCGAGAACATACTATAACCGGCAAAAACTTAGATTGCACAAAGAACTCTGTATATTTGAGTGGGATAAATTAAAGCATTAGTCTTGGAGATGTGCGTGGTGAGAGTTAAGGAAATGTGAGAGAAGAGAAATCGATGCAAGAATATCGAGCGGGTGGAGGTGAAAGGGGGAGAGATTTGAGTGAAGAAAGATATAATTTGACGAAAGTAACATCAGTGGAAAATCTCCTTGTTGGAAATAACCTATAGTCGACACCAGACAAGCACGTGCGTGTCAGAACGTCCCTCTATATTTGCTTTCTCTCCCTCCTAACCCCCCCCCACACATTGAGATAAGGTCGACCCACTTCTCATCTAAGTCAGCCGTATCATCCGTCACTTTTGCTCACAAAGTTTGCTCACATAAACTAGTATCACACACATAAAACACACACACACGCACACACACACACACACACACACACATATATATATATATATATATATATATATATATGCATGTTTCATTAAAAACGACAGACAAGGTACTACGGTTGAGCTTTTTAGTTAATTTTTCTTGTGTTCTGACAAGAGCTTTCTTTTCTGGACAAAGGGTGTGTAAGAACTGTCCGAATGTTTTGTATTTCCGAGCCCTTTCGTCTATACCTTTATACCAGCTAAATAAATAGAGTATTCAATACAATTTTAAAAACGAAAATGTAGGTCAATTTATGATATAAATTATTGGAAATATGGACCTTTATTCTACCACGGTTTCTACCAGAATGGTCTACTGACCAAATGCCTGATGAAACCATCCTGACAGAAACTGTGGTAGCATAATCTTCGACGTTTCCAATATATATATATATATATATATATATATATACTAATGTCTTTAATTACAAAATTAAATTCGGGGCTTTTAGCTTCCATTTTTGAAACATGGTTAGAACTGTGTAGCGAAAAAAACATATTTTAAATCAATTAATTTATAATATTAATGCTCTGTAAATTTACATTGAGCACTATTTTGTAAAAATAAAAATATCTATAAGAACACCGGATTATATATCTTGCTGTTCTTTCTTTTTATATATATATATATATATATATATATATGTGTGTGTGTGTGTGTGTGTGTGTGTGTGTGTGTGTGAAATGGACAAAGTTCAACAATTATTTTAAGACATTTTTTAATTAAATGCTGTTTATAATAAACAGTATTAACAACATTTACCGGCTTGAATGTCCGAGAAATTGTCATAGAAAATATGCGTCCTCCGTTGGCATAGATTTACTTTATAAAGTTATTCTCACCGACAAAAAACGACGCAAGTTTCCCACTATTAAGATGGAAAGTCTTCAGAGTAAGTATATTCCTTAGTCCCACGCACATTGTTGCGGACCACCTTCGTATTCCATTGGTGAGATGCAAGTTCGACTGGAGCAGCTTTTTCTCACCAAATGCTGCTTTGTGAAACCGACTCTCAAGTGTATGCTTCCCGGATCACTAAATTAACCGTTAACTGCCCCATGTATCCGCATAAACTGTGCCTCTTACAGTGTAAACCTCTACCTCGAGTGACTCTTAGGTGAATATCATTGTAAAAAAAAAAGGTCTATAGCTGATGTATTAACGGTAAATAATGAAGTTCACTATTAGGCGTGAGATAAGAACGTCGCGGCTTGGCTTGTGGCTTTTTATATCTCGAAGGCGTTCGACAGGGTTTGACATGCTGGCCTACTCCACAAGCTCAAGGACTATGGTGTCTCTGGGCAAATATTTAGCTTAATCTAATTGTTCTTAACAAATCATGAGATGAAGATCAAGTTCACATTACTCTAGGGGGTCTTCAGGGTTCTATTCTTTGATCTAAGTTGTTTCTTTTCTTCATCAATAATCTTTCCGGTGTCATCAATTCCTAATTAGCTATTTAAATTGATAACATAGTGTTGTAGCATACCTACGGACGATAATGAGTATGTCACCATTCACATAAATACAGTAGATGTTCTGTAGTTGGAGATTTGCCTCCAGGTGTGCTGGTCAAACTCTCTGTCTCCGGGCACAGAGCATCTCCAGACGGGAATATGGCGAAGGGCAGTGTCTCGTCTCGGGAAACACCTACCCGATCATGTTTTATACAGGGTCTACTGGGAATTTTATGTCGAGCCTACGGGCTCGGATACTCCACATTAAATTTGACCTTGTGCCACATCTGGCCGCGTGGGGCGGTTGCTAGATACCGTCAGCAGTTGGAGATTCGTCTCCAGGTGTGTTGGTCAAACTTGCTATCTCCGGGCACAGAGCATCCCCAGAAAAGTCTATGTCGAATGGCAGAGTCTCGTCTCGAGAAATACCTACCCGATCCTGTTTTATACAGGGTATACGGGGAATTTTTTGCCGAACCTACGGGCTCGGATACTCCACATTAAATTTGACCTTGTGCCACGTCTGACCACGTGGGGTGGTTGGTAGATATCCTGCAGTTGGAGATTCATTGTGTAATTCACTTGCCTCATTTCTACCAGTTGAATACTACTGCTACGCGCCGCTAGTGAATCTTATATGTATCGTTCTTGTCCCAAGTATTATTGTTAATTACCAAACTTCGTGTGATTATTCTATTCAGTAACTTTCCCTATGTTACAACACATACCCATTTACATTGCCTTCGTAGCAATCCGATAAGTCCGACAAAGTAAAACTGACAACCGTTCTCAAAAATAACCTCCAATCAACGGTTGATTGGAGCAAGGGATGGCTTGCAAATTTTAATGCATTCAAAACAAAGCTGCTCTCATTTAATTACCATAGAGAAGCTTTTCTCCATTCCATTAGAATGGCTGATGCTAACCGCCAGGTGAGCAAATCAATGCACCGTCTTGGGTTAAAGTTTTCTACGGATATGAAGTGGAGTGATTATATTGAATTAATTGATAGGAAAGTTGGTTTTCCCTATCGTACCAGGCAAGTTTTCCATTTACCTTTCTTTTCTTTTTCCTTTGACATTTTTAATTATTAAATTTTAATTATTTTAATCATTTTATTTTAATTATTGTATTTTATTTCTTTTGTTTCATTTTGTTACGCCCAAATCATGTAAGAAAACCCATAATTTGGATTATTTACATTATTTATATTATTCAGACTGTTATCCTCATCTTTATTGCCATATTCACAACGTTTCGGCAGTTGTACGCTAAGGCCTTCTTCAGTTGATTGGAATTTCGAAACGAAACCTTTATTTCGTTCACCAGCGTAGATTGTCCTAGTTCCACGTGCCATGCCTCTTCCGGATGTCTCAGTTATTTCCCTTTAACTCAACTCTCTAATTGTTTTGGTTCACCACTGCTGTAGCCTGGTATTGAACTCACAACACTTTGGGTCTAGTCACTGGATCTAACCAACGCCTTTATCCACTGGGCCACGTGTCCTTGACGACACAGCACCTGAAACTAGAACAATCTACCCCGGTGGACGAAATAAAGAGTTCGGTTCGAAATTCTAATCACCTGAAGAAGGCTGAAGCACAAAACGGCCGAAACGCTGTGACTATGACAATGAAGATGAGGATAACTGTCCGATTAATGTACAGATATTGAAGCTATTTGGGGTTGAACATTAAATGCGGTAAAGAGTCTAAAGTTTGGATTTCGCCCGTTTAACATCAACAGAACTTTTTTTTTTCCTAATTTCAATAATTTATTGATCATTGGCTGGAAAGATTTTTCTGTACACCCCTTTTTCCATAGAAGCATTAGTAGCTTCTCACGTTTCTATCGTTATTGTTGTGGCCTTGTTAGGGCCAGAAATAAAGACAGAAAGAGAGGAATTGAGTTAAACAAATATATTAACAGAAACAGTAATACAAACATATACAAATGAGAGTGTTACAGCAAGAATGTTTGGTCCGACTGTCATAGCCGACTGCTGGAAACTTCCCTCTCTAAAAGGCAGTACCTGCTCCTATTTATAGCTTGGAGAGTCCTTGCGTGCGTGGGTAAATTACCATAACACTAACGACATTTCCATGTTTCTTTTATTTGGTCGAGCTAGCTAGCCAACCATCACGGTCGGAAGGTCATTAAGCTGGTCATAATATAACTGGTCAACGGGGATGGTTGCTGGGTGAGTAACCCGTCTTGCTCCATGGCTAGGTGTCTAGAGCAGTAGCTCAACCGCGAGTTCTTGCGTTGTTCGCCAGACATTAAAGTTGGTTGAACAACTTTATAAATCATATCGCAGATACAAAAACGGACATGAAATAGAGGCCCGAGGAAAAATTCAATTGAGAAAAGCGTCTGGTCATAAATGGAGCCATGGATTCAGGTTTAAAATTTCGCATCCGTAAGCGAATTACTAGTCCATCAATTGGACAAATACCTGATAAAAAAAAACAAGAGTTCCCAAATTGATAAGAAAGAAAAAGCTACTCTTATCCCAAAACATGACAAAAAAAAAAGAAACTGATGCAACTACACGTCTATAACTTGCCTGCCTATAATCTGAAATCTCCTAAGAGGAAAGTTAGCGAAATACTCTATTCTTTAAAAAAGTCAAGGAAGAATAACGATGTCGAAAAGTAATCAAGGCTATATTTGAACTATTGACATTTAATCGAAATGATGAACATAACTATGGGATGGATATATTTAAATAAAGCCTACGGAATTCTCATACAATCTAGCAAAAAGTAAAACATCTCTGAGTCACTGAAAATCAAACAAATTGCCCAGTCTAAGCCAGAAAATCAGATCCTCTCCTTGTAAACAAAGAATATTTATTCGTGTCATGAGTCCTTACCTATAACTACAGAATGAACTTAACATTATTTATACTACGCCTCTCAAAAGAGAGGGACGATTGAAGCCGAGCTTCTCGGCTTGACGGTCGAACTCTCTGCCTCTGAGCAGAGAGGAACCCGGACGAGGCTCCGCCGAAGGGCAGAGTCTCGTTCGGGGAGGTTGACCAACCCGATCCCGTTTATACGGCTTCTATGGGCATTTTTGGCCGAGCCTACGGGCTCGGGAAACCCACGTTAAACTCGGCCTTGTGTCACATGCAACCCTCGTGGTGGTGGTGGGTGGGTGGCTAGATACCGAATCGAGTCGAGCCGATAGTAGTCCACTCCAAACCAGACTGACAGTCATACTAACACCTTCCACATCTTGTATTGTTATTTCATGTAATATACCTTCGTTATTTTTACTCTTGTGTTCGTGTTGTTCTTCCTTGGTCCTAACCTGGACCATAACAATTTGTTGCTCTCTTAGCTAAACGCAGAGTAAAACTGAAAGTTAAAACCTAGGTTTATTTCTAGAACTTGGAGGAGAACGAAAACAATTTTTAAAATATGGTGAGAGTTATTTCTATCATATTTGAATAGCCTGAAACAATTTTGAATACTGTTGCTATATCGGGTCTGGTATTCCTTCTGTTACATCTCGAAATTCTTGACAAAATCCAAAGAAGGATCTGCAATGCAATCGATCCTGAGCAGGAATCTCGACTTCAGTCACTTTCTCACCGACGTGAATTGGTTCCCCTCTGTCTTTTCTACAAATATTTTCATGGAAACTGCTCTGACGAGCTTTTTCCCTGGTACCCCGACTGAATGAATTTAAGCGTACTACTAAATTGGCAACTAACTCCCACCGTCTTACTGTTGAAGTGTCTAAATGCAACTGTTACTTCTACTCTAAATAGAAATGATTAATAGATAATAAAAAAAAACACTCATTTTATGAATGATATGTGTTCCAAAAAGACATTTTATCTTTGTGGCATACCGATTTTTTGTTTTCGATGACAATATAGAGTCTTGGTCATATATATGTTTAATAAGGGTGTGTGCGATTTCAATATACTTCCTTTTCGCATTAAATTTATACGGAAGCAATGTGAGTCATATCATTAATAAAGGTGAGTTGTAATTGTTTAAACTCTAACGATGCAGTTAATGTTTTTATTGATTCACTTTCTACGACTCATCAACTTTTGCAGGTTATTTAAAGCCTGAAAATATTTCTAAATTTTAAGACTTTTTTGAGATAATAATGGTTTTAGTGATACAAAAATGAATAAAACCACCCAAATAATAGAATTACTAAATTGAACGGGTATATTCGAGATACAACTGCTAAGAGGTATGAAAGAGGGTGAAAAGATCTCAGCCCTATCAAGAATGGTTTGATTTGCTTTGTTTTGCTTTACGGCCTATCAACCTCAGTGGGTTATTTAATGCCAACAAGATTTTTATTGCTAGTAATATTATTTTTTTCAAAAATGTATTGCTGGTAATTTTTTTTTTCAAAAGTGTATCACTGGTAATAATGTATGGCTGGTAATAATTTTTCTTCAAAAGTTTATTGCTGGTAATAATTTTTTACAAAGTATTTCTGGTATTAAAATCTTTCATAGTGTTTTGGCCCCAGTTTGGGGGTTAACTATTTGCCCATAGCTGGGACCCTAATAGGTGCTACCACACCCTACCTTTCCAGAATGAGATTTTAAAATAAAATGTATGTAGTGTCATTTAGATAGATTTTGGTAAGTGGGTCGAATCTTGTCAGTACGCCTTCGTATTAAAACTCAATTACTACAAATAACAATAATAATGATAATAATAGTTAATTTTATATTGTTATACTTCACTTGCCAACTTCTCACCAAGAATCTTATCAGCCTTATGAAGGAGACTCATTTTAACGAAAAAAACGTAGATTATGGTTCGAATCCTATTCAGGATATTTTATTTTATCTTTTCTTCATATTTTCTTTTCGTCAATTCTTTTGTTTTCTTTCTTACTTTCTTTGTTTCTTTTTTCTTTGTGTTTGAGTAACTTTTTCATTGTCTTTTATTCTTTCTTTACATGTCAAAAGTTGTTTGCTTATCTCCTATTTCTTTTCGTCCACCCACAACTGCCACTTTCTTTCGTCTCTGTGTCGTAACCGCCACCCTTCTGCCACTGTTGAGACTTTAAACAAACAAGTGAGGTGGGCACCTACGGATCAGACCAGCACCTTACTCGCCAGAGGTTAGAGTTGAAAGGTCAGAATGTTATCAAACGTGCAGGGGCGGAACTTAAACTGGAAATAAAGGAAGTGTAGTTGGATGGATGAAAGGAAGGAATGAAGGATTTTAGTGGGTAGGGTTTTGTCACCGACTGCCGCACTCTGCCTCCAGTGACCCCGTCCCCTACAAAACAGAAACAACTCATTCCATCATCCCTTGTAATACTCAATAATGGTTTGTTTATGTTAGTTTTGCGGTGATAATAGTCTCTTTATTAGACTCTATTAGGGGTAAGGTGGCAAATGATAAAATAAAAAAAAAACACCCCGTGCACTTGTTCACACAAACCCAATGTCTAATCACCCTTTTCACCCATTTTCCATTCTGCCAAAAGAGGTTCCACCCCTACTCTTTACCATTTCTTGGGGATTTTGGTTTGGCCCATATCCTGTAGGTGGCGTTAAGAGCTATGTGATAACGCCTAATTTTTTTAAGGGTAGGATTGAAACATAGGGTAGGGGATGTCAAGATGTTTTTTGTTGGTTTTTTTTTCGGGAAGAAGGGCTTGGCGAGAAAATGGAGGTGGTGATGATTGTGTGTCAGTGTTGAGCATTGTCTGTCGATATGGAATATCTGTGCATGCGGAATGTGTGTCTTTGTGTACCCGTGTCAGTATCTCGGATTTTAGAAGTAGTCGGATAAATTTACTGTTGATCAGTGGTCTATTATTCATCAAAGTGATGCTTTCTCTCAGGTTCCACTTCAGGTCAACAAATCTCCGGTTCGACCCTGACAGACTTGAAGCGACCGAGATGGGCTTCTACCGGTGCAGGATTAGAATACCGGGAACTGATTGCGTGATAAATTTCTATTACCAGAAACAAAGTTCCTTCCCTCAGCTTCCACCCCTAGACCACATTCTGTCATCCACTTGCTTAAATCCGCCAGGTATGTCACACGCTGCTTTCCCTTGTCTCTCTTTCTCTTTATTTGACCCGTGAGTATCAGATACTCCAGGCACTCCTTCATTGTGTGTCCCAAAAGCTTCAACTGCCTCTCCTTGATATTAAGCATATTTTCATTGCTTGTAACATGCTCGGTCAATAATATCCTAAGCATCCTTCTGTACAACCACATCTCCGTCGCCTCGAGTCTTTTCTTCATCTTTGAGGAAATTGTCCATCATTCGCTACCGTAAGAGCTCAGTACTTTTTTTTTCTTTGTTACGAAAGAAATCGTCTTGTCTCGCAATACTCTGCTCAGCTTTTGGAATGTGTCCTTAGCGATCCCAATACGTCTATGAATCTCAGTGTCACACTTAACGTCCTCTGTCAAGACGCTTCCCAGATATTTAAACTTCTGCATCTGCTTGATTCTAGTGTTCCCGATCTGCAAATAGCATCTCGAGCTCTTCCTCTTACTGATGACCATGCATTCTAAGATATTTAGAGATAACATAATAAGAACAGAAGAAACGATTGCAACCGGGTCCACAATTTGGTAAAGTTTCTTTTCTTTTTGTGCATCAACTATGAATCCAGTGCAGTTTTTCAGGATCTCAAAATTCCAAAGCCCTTTTTAAATCATTTCACCCCAAACAAGGCAATAATGCTACCAAGGCGCAAGGGGTTGCACAGAGTGAAAGAGAATGAAGAGTCTTTAGTGACGAGAAGTGGGGAAAAGAACAATAAAAAAAAAACAAGAATCAGGATAACAAAAGAAGGCGACTGACATTGAATTTAAATTTTTGAATATTGTAGATAATAGGGAATCAAGAAATCGAGAGTTCAAAAGGTGAGAGAGGTGCGGGAAAAAGAAACTATTAGGATAGAACAGACGTTTGCGTCTTGCTTGTTTAACAGTAAAACGATGAGACCTAACTGTCAATCTAGTAGCACGCTCAAATTCATGCAGCCGAGGCACTAAGTGGGAAAACTCATATGAACAATTGCCATGAAAATATTTGTAGTAGTTTTTTTTTTCCTGTTCTAAAAGAGCTTTTGGTATTTGCTTATAGCGTTTGTTTACATGTTTGAACCTGAGCCATTTTTACAATCTCGAATGTAGCACTGTTCCTAGAAATTACATCGACATTTTAAATTCTACTTAGAGAGATTTCCTTTTCAGGATTCTGTATGTGATATTCTGTGTGTATTTTGCAAATTCTATTTTACCGCTCTAAACGCAAACATTTCTTCCTTTCTTTTTTAATACACAGCGTGTCCATAAAGTTCGTGTGCACCTTAAAAAAATTATAACTTTATTTGTATTTGCGATAGAAATAATTTGTAAAAAAATGTTACAAAGTTTAATGTACATAGTTTTAAGTATAGCTAAAATAACTAATGTGATTTCAGGCATTACTGTAAATCAGTTGGCAAATGTTTTCCGTGAACGGCAAAATCGTATTACTCTTTGTATTGCTAATGATGGAGGAGATGTGGAAACTTAAATAAAATTTCAATAAAACCTTAAAAACATATAGATTTACTTCTTTCTAATCCTTTTTACAAATTATTTCTATCGCAAATACAAATAAAATTATAAATTTTTGAAAGTGCACATGAACTTTATGGACACCCTGTATATATCTTCTCTTCTCTCTCTCTCTCTCTCTCTCTCTCTCTCTCTCTCTCTCTCTCTCTGCTTCAGGTAATTTTGATACTACTGAACAAATTCTGTATACTGCTTACTATACGATTTTCGAATCATTTAAGTTTCTCTTCATTGACTAATCCATGCTTTAACTAATGTACTCTAACAAGCTTTTTTTTTCTGTTATTTATTCTATTATTTTATTTAGGTTCACCCCCACTCACCCCCGGCCTTTTGAACCGGTGTACAGTTTTATCACGTGTTTCCTGTTCCTTCTAAAATCTACTACAACTCTATACTTCTAAGGTCTCCTCCCTGGTCTTTTGAACAGGAGTAGAGGTTTATCCCTTGTTCCCTGTTTAGGATTGCGTTTCCGCTTCCTTCTAAAGTCTACTTCAACTCTAGACTTCTAACATCTCAACCTAAAACTCTGAACTTTTTAATTAATATTCGTTTACTTTTTTCAATACTAGATAGATAGATTCGCCTATCATCTTGTTTGCACACCTCCCCACTCTTTTGAACAGGAGTAGAGGTTTATCCCTTCTCTCATGTTTAGAATTGGGTTTCCGGTTCCTTCTAAAATATTTTCTTTCTCCTTCACTCCAGGTACCTCAATGCGTCTTGGTGGCATTATCAGCTTGCTTGGAGTCATGCCTCTTACACTGTAACCCTCTACTACGAGTGTCTCTTGGGCCTTCCACAGGGGGGACAACACTGTATATAATATTAACGAGGCCCACTGGGTCTCAGTGAATTTAGTACGACACATAATACAAAGCCTCAACAGTAAACTTTGTCAACTAAACAGCTGTAAATGCAAACATTTATTTCCTATTTTCTTTTATTCAGTGACGATTTTTGTGCAAATATGAATTGTTTAATTCTTTGAGCCCTTTTCCTTCTAATGTAAAAAAAAATCATGTATAACAAGTAATAATGCAATAGATTATGATTTTAAAACCATAAAGTATTACGTTGTTACTTGTACATTTACTTCATTAAAATACTATTTATTAATGTTTTTATAATTATTTTTACTATAAAAGAAACGAATTAAAATATTACTTATTCTGTATTAATAACAATATTAATCAATAATAATATATTAATTAGTTATTAATAATTAATTAATAATTGTTAATAATTAATAATCATTAATAATAATTAATAATGATAAAATAATATAATATGATAATAATATAATATAATAAAATAATAAAATAATTATAAAATAATATAATATAATAATAATATAATATAATGATGTAATAATAATAATGATTAATAATGATTAATAATAATAGAATAATATAATATGATAATAATATAATATAATAAAATAATAAAATAATTTTAAAATAATATAATATAATATAATAATAATATAATATAATGATGTAATAATAATAATTATTAATAATAATTAATAATAATAGAATAATATAATATGATAATAATATAATATAATAAAATAATAAAATAATTATGAAATAATATAATATTATAATATAATATAATGATGTAATAATAATTAATAATAATTAATAATTTATTATTAATTTATAATTAATAAATAAATTAATAATATTAATAATAATATTAGTATGTATTAATAAATAAATTTCTGTGGAAAAGCTTTCAACAAAACTACATAAACTTAAATTAACTCGTACTTAGCCGATGGTTGATGATACAGTTAAGTATTTCGAATCGATAAGGGCAGGGGTCAGTGTTCAAACACAAATAACAAACATCATTTCCAATGCAAATTTTCAAGGCAGTCACGCCCATTTGAAAAAAATGATGAAACTTATCTTAGTAATTTCATTTCGTCCGCCTGCTTTTGTGTTAGACTAAAAATAAATTCGATTTGTGACGGATGTTTGATGGAAAAGCAAAATGCGATCTAAATTTAGAAACGAAGGCAGGGATTTCAAAGGTTTTGCCATTATTGCTGAAATATTTTAGAAAGAAAATAATAATAAAAATGTATAAAGAGAAAGAAAGAAAGATAGAAAGATCTTTCAGGCGTAATGATTGAAACGAATTTGATAGACAGGAGGAAGGACAAAACGCACAGAAATGACCGTTTCCGTTATCCTATTCATAAATGGTATATTATCTATCATTAATATATCTATGCTTTGCTAAATCAACTTTTTAAACCTGTACTTTTCTGACCAATATACACCAGCCAATCACGAGTTATAGTCGTCGTCGTCGTCGTCGTCGTTCTTCTTCTTCTTCTTCTTCTTCTTCTTCTTCTTCTTCTTCTTCTTCTTCTCACAATTTTCTTCATTTTTCTTTTCACTTCTCTGAATCTTGTTCCCGATTTAATCTTTCTTCTTTCTTTCTAATTGCCGCCGTATTTTCTTTATTCTTTCATGTTTTTTTTTATTTTTGACTTTCTTCTTCTTCTTCTTCTTCTTCTTCTTCTTCTTCTTCTTCTTCTTCTTCTTCTTCTTCGTGATTACTTCTCCTTCTGCCCTCTTTCTTCTTCTTCTTGTTGATCTTCTTCTACGTGATTCTTCCTCTTCCGTACCCTTTCTTCTTCTTCTTCTTCTTCTTCTTCTTCTTCTTCTTCTTCTTCTTCTTCTTCTTCATGATTCTTTCTCCTTTTCTTCTTCAACGACAATGACTAACTCCAACGACAATAATAAAGACGAATAAATAAAATCAAAGACAGTAGTGGTCAAAGTAATCGGTATGGGCAGAGGGCGGGTTTTGAAAGAATGGATGGGCAGTATGTCCGTAGTCGGTTGTCTCACTGAGACCCGTCACGGTCAACTGGACACGCGGCTCATATCATGTCCAGTCGAATGACGTTGTTATATCCATAGCGCCTAGGGCTGGGGCAAAAGCGGACAACTTAAATAATACAGTGAATATGAAATAGACCAGTGGCCAGGCTCATCAATTCCAACAGTACTCGTATCATTATTACAGCATATATACACAACGGGCACCGACAGTCCAGGACCGACAACGCCAGTTCAAAACCCCCTTCCCGAAAACTGGCTTTTCCCTAACCGCTTCACATGCATGTTTCGTGGTAAGACTAACCACATGTCAAAGGGAAGCTGAGAGGAAATGTTCAAATTTTCAGGATTCTTCATCCCTTCCCCTACATTTAGCATTCGTCGTCTCGCGGTCATCTCTTTCCTACCTACCGCACTGCCCCAGAAAAGGTAGGCTGCATTCAAGCAATCAAAAGCTATAGAAAAGCGATGTCTTCTCATTCGACCGCAGGGTTGTAAAGGTAGTTTGCGCGTTTAGTTGGCGGTCAAGACGGATTTGCTAACCTTCAAGAATGGAGAAGAAAGCGAGCACAAATAAATGGATTTAAAAAAAAAAGGATCGGATTTTCATTCAGTTTTATTGAAACTGACCGAATGTATTCATGCCAGCGGCTGGAGAATTATAAACGATTGCATTGATTTAAACAGACCGATATAGTTTCGAAAGGAATAAAATTAAATAGGAACAGATAGAGAAAGAGACAGAGAGAGACAGAAAGAGAGAGAGGCGGGGGTATATGATAGATAGATAGATAGATAGATAGATAGATAGATAGATAGATAGATAAACAAATTGAGATAGATATATAGAAACAAACAAATTGAGATAGATAGATAGATAGATAGATAGATAGATAGATAGATAGGCAGACAAACAAATTGAGATAGATAGATAGATAGATAGATAGATAGATAGATAGATAGATATGCAGACAAACAAATTGAGATAGATATATAGAAACAAACAAATTGAGATAGATAGATAGATAGATAGATAGATAGATAGATAGATAGAAGAAAAAAGAAACAAATTGAGATAGATAGATAGATAGATAGATAGATAGATAGATAGATAGATAGATAGATAAAAAGAAACAAATTGAGATAGATATATAGGCAGACAAACAAATTAAGATAGATAAAAAGGAACAAATTGAGATAGATAGATAGGCAGACAAACAAATTAAGATAGATAGATAGATAGATAGATAGATAGATAGATAGATAAAAAGAAACAAATTGAGATAGATAGATAGATAGGCAGACAAACAAATTGAGATAGATAGATAGATAGATAGATAGATAGATAGATCAAGTTGATTAATAGGTGGATAAGAATGTACTTTAAACTAAATATCGAGATAAGAATAAATCAGAAATATATTTAAATATAGAAGTTGGCAAGAATTGTGGCTTTTTCACCAAGGTTCGAACTTCGACTGCGGGCACAGGAGACAATTATGATGTCACGTGCAACGTCTATATTATATATATTCTTTTACTTATATTAGGCACCAATGCACCACACTTCCTCGCAGATTGTCCTCTCACCTGTCGAGACTCAGTGCAATCTATCTACATATTGACCAGCGCATCATGAGCGACCAAAAAGTAACTATCAACATATGACAAATATTAGTAGATAACACCAAATACTCTATAGCGCCTAATGCAAGTAAAGACTCAACTCTCTAGAAAATATTATTATACAAAATAAACAACCCACATTAAATAAGGCATCATTGTTCACAGAAGTGAAGTGTATATGATATAATTAATGTACGCACATAATAAATTAGTATTGAAAAAATAAAATAAAATTGATTAATTATTAAATAAAAAAAAATAAATAGCATTATTTTTATTCGGTCTCGTTCCCAGTAGCCGTTATACATAAGGTCATGCTATAATATTTCAAATGTCCAGCTTCCTAAAAATGCCAGGATGCAGACATAGGAATTCTAACTATCGTACAGATAACACATCGGTTCTTGATAATAACTGCGAAAGTCGAAAGTACTGGAATGAAAATAACAAAATATGAACTTTTGACAGTTTATCCACCACTTCCAGAACAATACACAACACCTCATCCGGAAATTGGAAAAATATGACGAAAAAATTATTCTTATATATATATATATATATATATATATATATATATATATATATATATATATATATATATATATAAGCAAATATATGGATATAGATCCGACAGTATGAAGAAAAAAATATACGGAAAAAACAAACAAAAATCCTTACATGCAATTATGCTGTTTTAATGTTAATATAATGTCAACGTCGGACGTTTCGGTCTAATAGACCAACTTCAGGACATATTCATAAAATATAATTAACATTATCAATTCAACATGACAAAGATTGTCATGTTGAATTGATAATATTAATATTGACATATTCATAAAATATAATTAACATTATCAATTAAAAATTGCATGTAAGGATTTTTGTTTGTTTTTTCCGTATATTTTTCTTCATAAATATATATATATATATATATATATATATATATATATATATATATATATATATATGCACATTTCATTGAATACGACAGACAAGGTGCTTTTATTTAGTTTTTTATACAATTTTTTATGCTATCTATTTTTTTTCTTTTTGAATGATAAATTATATAAAAATTGTCCCAATGTTCTGTTTATCCGAACACTTTCGGCTATCCTTTTAGCCATTTTCAAGGATTAAATATTTTAACTGTTAAATAAGAAATAGTTTGTTCTATGTATGTTTTACAAAAATGAAAATGGCTCAATGTATAGCCGAAATAAAAAGAACATTCGGACAGTTTTTGTATAATTTATCATCCGAAAAAAAAAAAATTATTAGATCATGAGAAATTGTATAAAAAATTAAATAAAAAGCACATTGTCTGTCGTATTTAAAAAATGTGCATGAAAAAAGGATTGCTGCCTAAAAACACATATATATATATATATATATATATATATATATATATATATATATATATCAGAAAAACTGTTTATGCCAAGGTGTTATGCTCCCTGAGCAAGTTTAGCAAGGCAAGTTTAGACATTTTATTTGATAACATGTATTTACTTCTTACTCACAGAAGTATCGTAGAGAAAATAAAATGACGTACGTTAAGTTTACAGGTTTTGAACTGAAGAACACTAAAATGTTATAAATCTTACTGTGTAAGAGAAGATAAACTATAGTTAAGTAATATCTCGACCAATTAAACGAAAGTGAGTTAATGTTGCTGTTATTGATTTTTAATTTGTATATTTAATTATTATTTATTATTTTATTTAATTAATTTATTTTTTCTATTTATTTGTTGAGTTAATTAAAATTTTTATTTTTCTAAAGGTTATAACCGTTTTCTTTTAATTTCTTAAAATGTTTATGGTTATGAATAAATACTTTGGCTTGAGAAATTTGCTTTAAGAAAAGTGATATTTGAAAAAAATTCAGGGGTAACTTAATATTTTGCCAAGAATCGAGAATTGCACTTTCAAGAATCTAAGTTGTTTTCTCTTTTAGTAAATACTGCATTTTTAGACCAACGGTATGGATGAAATTATTTCTATGTATAACTAATGCATTGAGTAAATTGTTTTGTGGGCGATTGTTATTATGTTCTGTTGTGACCAAGTAAATGATTAAACAAAACCAGGGTTGCAGATATATCATATATTAAACAGTAAGTACAACAGAAGACTATGACACGACTATTCAGTGTGTGTCGGATGAGCTAACGTTCAATCTATTCGACTGTTGATATTTAGCAGCCCCCTCCCACGACGTAGGATGTGGCACAAGGCCAGGTTTAATGTGAGGCAATCTGAGCCCGTAGGCTCGGCCAAAAATTCTCCGTAGAACCCCGTAAAAAACGGGGTCGGATAGCTATTTCCCGAGACGAGACTCTGCCCTTCGACATAGCCTCGACAGGGGATCCTCTCTGCCCAGAGGCAGAGAGTTTGACCAGCACAGCAGGAACAGGTCTATTCGAATGTTGATATTTAGTAGCCCCCTCCCACCTCCACGAGCGTAAATGTGGCACAAGGCCGGGTTTAACGTGGGTCATCCGAGCCTGTAGGCTCGGCGAAAAATCCCCGTAGAACCCGCATAAACAGGTTCGAGTCTGTCTACCTCCCCGGACGAGACTCTCCCCTTCGGCACGGATTCCTCTCTGCCCAAAGGCAGAGAGTTCGACAGAAGCTGCGAACTATCACAGCCCGGTAGAACAATCTATTCGACTGTTAATATTTAACAGCCCCACCCCACGACAGATGTATGTGGCACAAGGCCGAGTTTACCGTGGGTTCTCAGAGCCCGTAGGCTCAGCAAAAAATATTCCCTTAGAACCGGTATAAACGGGTTCAGGGGCTGTCTATCTCCCCGGACGAATCTTTGCCCTTCAGCAAAGACTTGTCCGGTTTCCTCTCTGCTCAAGGCATAGAGTTTGACAGCAACGAACAATCTATGCGACTGTTTCCCTAAGGCCTTCTCTCCTACTAATCTAGGAGGCGGAAGAGTCCAACATAGACTCTTTAGAGGGAGGACACCACAACATATTCATAAATAGTTGTTTTTTTTTTTTTAATTCTACAAGTTTCACCAATATATTGTAAGGAACAGCTATTACAGTTCATGTTATATATGCCTGCTTCAGAATTATTGTTATTATGGTATGTTTTTGGTTTTGATCATATGCATAATAATTTTGGATGTTGTTATAATTATTTTAATATTATTAAGATTAGACATATGATTTTGAATAGTAGATGTTTTTGCTAGATTTGTCTTGCTATAATCAGGCGTCGATTTATAATTTGGTGAAATCTTCCTGACTTTAATTCTCAAGTTGGTTTGTTCTTCCTGCTAGTTGAGATTTTTTTGTTTTTTTTTTCGTTATAAACATCGCCAATGTAGATGTACTTGCCCAACTCCGTTATTTGCTGCCAAACATTATTAAGAAAAAGAGAACAATAAAAGAACATGAATTAAGGAAACAGAAGATAACGATTGACATTGCATATAAACGTTTAAAGATTAAAGTTGACTGGAAATCATGAAGCCGGAAGCGGGTTCCACAAGCGAGAAGTGCGAGAGAAAAAACTGTTAGCATAGAACTTACAGTTAAATCTGATATTTTCAATTGTAAAATGATAATACCCACCTGACAATCTAGTACTGCGTTTAAATTTGTAAAGTCGATGTACAAAAGAGGATTAGCTCATCAGAAATATATATATATATATATATATATATTAAGCATTTCACCCCAAGCAAGTCGGGAGTGCCGCTAGCACATATAGGGGTTACAGAGAGTGGGAACAAGAGTAAAGAGGTGTGAGAGAAAAAAGGATGAAGAGAAGGACAGGGAATCAGATCAAGGTATCTGAAGATGTCGATTGACATTGCATTTAAATAGTTGGAGATTATAGCTATCAAGGAAGGATGTAAGAGGAAGGGAGTTCTGCAGATGGGAAGTGTGAGACATGAAGCTATTGGAGTAGAAGAGACGGCTACGTTTAACCATTTCGACAGTGAAAGGATGGGACGGAGATGCCAACCTAGTAGCACGTTTAAATTCATGCAGTTTGGAAACTAGCGAAAGTAGCTCGTCGGAGCAGTTACCGTGAAAATATTTGTAGAAAAGACAGAGGGAATGATGCAGGGAGTCTACGGTACAGCAATGGGAACATTGCAGATTCTTCTTTGTATTTTGTGAAGAATCTTTAAATGCATAACAGAAGCATCAGATCAGATGTGACAGCAATATTCAATGCATGAATGAATGGTAGATGTATAAATATATAAGATAGATTCTGATGAGAAGAACAGTCTAGCACGATACAGTGGGCCAAATTTCCTAGCAGCAGATCTAGCAATTGATTTAATATAACCGTTTCATATCGTGTCAGTGGAAAACGTTAGCCTGAAAAGTCGCAATGAGTTGTTCTCCTGGAGACTAGAATTAGGAAGATGATTAAAAGAGAGTCATTTCGTTTCACTTGCATTGATTTCAGATTTTTTCTTTGCGAGTTAGTCTCATCGTTTTTATATCTTTTCTTCGCTGTGCAGTTTAATCAACCTTTTTACTTTTGATCAATTTCTGTTTCGTTTGTGACGGCCTTCTGACTATATTACCATGTTGTTTATTCTCGATTCTCACACGGATATTTTTATATACATGAATTATTAATTAACAGCTTCGTTTTACGCCTTTCGTACTTTCATTTCTCTTTATTTTTTCAAATATTTCGCTTATTTATTACAGTATATATAATATATATATAGAGAGAGAGATGTGTTTTCGCGGTTATTTCCCTTTATTCTCTAATTAATCAGCTCTTTATGCACTGCACAATAATTATTTTTATTACATTAACTATTAAATTATTTTAAGCTTTCTACTAGTCACCAAATTTTATATCTTAAATGATTATTTTTTCTTTCGTTTTCTTCAGCCATTTTTTTCTTTATTTCTTTTATCAACGTGTTTCTTCTATCTTGCCGTTCTTTTATCAACGTGTTTATTTCTGTCTATCAATAATTTTTACTGATGTGTAATTCTTATTTAAGTCTAATGCTTTTATAAACCTATTTCAATCTTGATTTCGTTGTATATATTTAGTTTGATCCCGTTATCTGGGCTGGGGGTGCTTACTCAAATTTCTAGCCTTGGTAGAGCTCAAAGCCGTTTACACAGCCTTGTGGGTGATTAATTATTTTAAACCCTACAGCCCCCTTTCCCACAGATGAAACGTCGTAAGCTTACCATTACTCTATCGCTATTTCCATAATAAAACTTCTGACGAGCTACATTCCTTAGTTGTATCAGTTAAGAACTTCACAGATAGAGCCCGTCATGACACATGTACAGGGCGCGATGGATAAATTGTCGTCTAAATTATGCAAAAATGAAAATAACACTGACATTTCATTTTAAAAGATATATCTTCCAAAATTACACAAAAATATCTTGAAATACAAAAGAGTAAATTTATTCAATAAAGCAGCCATTGACTTCAAACACGACCTCCATACAACATCAGAATCTCCTGCATCTCTTCTGGACGGTCTCCTTGTTTAAGTTGATGAATACTGCCATAATCCTTGCCTTCCGCTCATTTTTGGTGTTAAAAGGTATTTAATTGGTCTTTCAATCAACCGCGCGCCACACATAATAATCAAGGGTGCTGCAGTCTGGGGAGTTAGGTAGCCAGATGTGAGGGGTGATGTGATCGCAGAAATTGTGTGACAGCAATGACTGTGTTCTCCTGCTTGTTTGGCAAGGTTCAGAGTGCTGTTGCTGGACATGAGATCTTCCAGAAGCCACCCTCACGAATCAGGGTAGCATTACCTCCTCAGCGCACTTGATGTAGGTCTCTGTGTTAAGTCGGAGGCCTCCATCAATTTCGGGAATTCTTTTCTTATCAGAACGATCAGAGTGTTTTTTCCAAGCTGTCGTACCTTCGTAATCACCGTTAGACTCATCCAACTCTTTCCGAAGCATCTCCACTATCCTCAGATTGACGCCCAAACACTCTGAAATGTTCGTATTGGAGTTTCCGGTGCGAATGCCAAGCAGTACGGCATGCCGTTTCCAAATCTTTGGCGGAGTGAATTGTGTCATGGCGCTTTTTTTTCTCAAAGACGGTGCCCAACTGACCCTACTATACTGTGCAGTCAACAAATGCAAAAACAAACAAAGCGCATGCGCAAAATTAAAAATAAAAAATGGCGACAATTTACTCATTGCACTCTGTATATGGTTGAATCATCCTCATTCACTTTGTACTCCTTTGGTAAAGAGAATGTTCCACTTGGGCAGTTTTTTTTTTTTTCTCGAGAACGGCTACTTGTTAGAACAGACTCCCCAGAGGATGCTTCCTCGATTGCTACAATCTTAATCTCTTCAAGTCTAAGGTCAAGTGTTATTTGTTCTACATATCCTCATAAACTCAATCCAAGTCCAGTCAAGTTTGTTATATTCACTTAAATCGCAAATACCGTAGGGATAGGTATGAATCCGTCTCTTCCCTGTCCCAGCTAAGGGTTAAATGGTAGGACTTATATCTGGAAAAATAATTGTTACTCTCAAAAAATTGCTAATGCAATATTCATTTAGAAAAATGGATTTTTCTTACAATCCAAAATCCGCTTTAAAGAAGTGTTGGCAAACCTTAAAAAAAAACTAATCAATAAAAAAACATCTTACGTTTATACAACAACCTCACTCAGTAGCATTCTACCTTTTGCTTAATCTTATCTTTTTAAATTATTCTCTTAAGTCTCACTTTTTTCACTCATTTAAATTGATTTTTTTTCCCGAATATGTTATTTATTTCCTTATATTTCTTTACTGTTTGTGTCTATATATGTTTCTTTTATTTTTGGGGATCTTTTGTATATTTTCGTTTGTTTCCTTGATTGAATTCTCTGCTTTCTTATCAAAAGTAATCCCCGTTTTTCGTGTGATATTTTCGTCAAATTAATGCGAGATTTCCAACATACAGTTAAAAAAAGAGTTTTAAATAATTGAAGGTGGTGTTACAATCAGGAAATTGAAGCGTTCGCCATTTTGAAGTCACGCTTTTCCAATCTGGCGGGAAAGAAGACAATAACAAAGCAAAAGAACTGCCCGTGCGTGGCTTATTTAATAAGCTATGTTAAAACGATAATGTCCCTCTTAAGACCCACGGGTATCTTTTTAACAGAGGAAATTAACTGACTTGTCGTCAATGCGTCACTTGCAATGTAGATGTGATACAATCATCTATATCTTTGTTTACAATTTACATAGAAAATTCAATAACGTCAGTATAAGTTTCTTTTTTTTTCCAAACCATAGGTGAACAGAGGATGTGCATATACATTATTTGCTGTATACATATTATTTGCTGTATACATATTATTTGCTGTACACATATTATTTGTTGCAATTCATTTTCTTGGCTTAACTAATGCATTTATTTGTATGTAAAATCTATGAAACTTGTGGGGGAAAATCAAATAAATCCATTAAATAAAATCAGAGTATTGAGAGACAGAAAAATAGTACTGAACTGTTATGTGATATCTGTCCTTCTGTGTGGCAGCGAATGCTGGACAATTTACTCAAAGATGAAGAAGAAAGTAGAAGCAACAGAAATGTGTTTCTACAGAAAGATGCCTGAGGATACTATGGGCCGAACATGTAAACAACGACGAAGTTTCGCATAGAATGGAAACAAAGAAGAAACTTATACTTAACATCAAGAAGAGGCAGCTGAAATTTCTCAGTCACGTAATGAAAAAACAGGGCTCGGAAAATCTGATACTCACAGGACAGTTAGATGGAAAGAGAGACAAAGGAAAGCAGCGTATAACATACTTAATGATCTCCAAACAAATGGATGGTGGAACAAGGTTTGGGAGAAATAACAAAAACACAAAACTTATTAAGAGATACAAAGGACAGGAAGATGTGGAGGGCCATGATCGCCTACGTACTGAAGGGACACGGTACTTAAAAGAAGAAGGCTGAGTTGATCTCGACCATCTTTACCCGTTATTATTTTTACCTTCCATGAATTATTTCTGAACCAAAAAGGAAAACGGACATAATTAAGAGTCATTTAACTTTGTTTCAATACAGTCGACATAAAATAAATAAATGGGAATATAATATATATATATATATATATATATATATATATATATATATAATATTAGTGGAAAATATACATACATATGCAAAATATATAAATACCCATACATGTATATTTTTAGAATAAAAATTCCAAGAGGAAGAATCCAGGTAGAACTCAATGTCTAGGACAGAGTAAGGATATAATAAAAAGGCTTAAACACTAAATAAATTATGACCATGGAATATTAGTGTTTAAGTTTTTTTTTATATATATATATATATATATATATATATATATATATATATATATATATATATATATATGGGGGTGAAAGGGGATGAGACGAATTGGAACATTTGTTAACGACGCGTTACGCCAAAGAGCGTATTGTCTTTTTGGCTTCCTCAGAATCAAAGAAAGACAAAAACTGTGTGAGAAAAATGCCTTGGGACAAGAGAAAATCAACAAATCAAATTAAATTACCTAAGCTAATCACATCCTAATATCCAGTCTCAAGAGAGAGTCTGTCCATCTGTTTGTTTTGTCGAAATCTATATTAGAGCCGTTTGGTATTGTTGAATATTTATATACAAACAAGTTTTGTTAAATTCAACTGACATGGTCGGTATCTTTAGATTTTGTATTGTATTTTTTTAGTTTTCTAATAACGTCTATTTGAATTTGAAATGCAGCGTTTCATGAATGATAACATGAAGCCATATTGAAATTTAGTCCTTGATAACAGCTAAGAGGGCCTAAATTTTTGCGAACGAAACAATGTTTGGACAGTTGTTCCACAAATTTGAAAATTAGAAAAATACAATAAAAAAAATGAATCAGACTGACAGTCACAATTTGATTTCGTAAAATTTGTTTAAATTTATTTTTATTACCTTAGTAAATATATATATATATGTGTGTGTGTGCGTGTGTGTGTTTGTGTGTGTGTGTGGTGGCAACAAAGTCACTATATAGTTGTTATAAATACAAAACATTGAAGCAGATGGCTTGCAGTTCGAACAGTATCGGTACTTAATTTACTATTGTTTACCATACCACTTTCCCGCCCTGGGTATAACGATAAACTACATCCGCATCCTGGGTAAGACGATAAACTACGTCCAGCAGCAAGGCCTCTGATCAGGAGCTTTTGAGAAGCGTGGAACTATCTCTTAATTGCTGGTATTCCCAGGTCCACCCTGACCCGGAGTGGTAGCACCTGTTAGGCTCTCAGCTATGGGCAAATAGTTAACCCCGAAACTGGGATAAAAACACTATGAAATACTTTGTAAAAAAATTATTACCAGCAATACATTTTTGAGGAAAAAATATTACCAGCAATACTTTTTTTGAAAAATATTATTATCAGCAATACATTTCTGAAAGAAAAATATTACCAGAAATAGATTTTTGACAAAACGAAATATTACCAGCAATAAAAATTTGGGGGCGTTAAATAACCCATTGAGTTTGATATGCCGTAAAACAAAACAAACCAAACCATACCATTTTATTATTAACCAGATTTAACTAGAACCACACACACACACACACACACACACACACACACACACACACACACATATATATATATATATATATATATATATATATATATATATATATATATATAATGGACAAATGTAGGCAAATGAGGACGTTGACTTTAGGATTGTACGTGCCCGGATGATGTTGGAGAAATTATTTTTCCCTCCCTCCTATCCCTCATTTTTCTAATCCTATTCCATTTCATTACTTTCGATGCTGCATTAGGAAATTTAATTTCTCGTGTAATTAGTTCGCTAAAATAACTGATGAGAACTTGGCAGCCGAAACCGCGGTTGTGTTCCATTCAACGTTTTAATCTTTTTTAATATATATATATATATATATATATATATATATATATATATATATATACAGAGAGAGAAAAGAGAGAGAAGTCGTTTCACAAGAACGATATACAGGGTGCAATGAGTTAATGATCGCCATTTTATATTTTCAATTTTGCGCATGCGCGTTGTTTGAAAAAGAGCACCCTGATGCAATTCACAACGCCAGAAATTTGGAAATGGCATGCTGTACTGTTTGGCATTCGTGCCGGAAGATCCAATAGAAACATTTCAGAATGTTTGGGTGTCAATCTGAGGACAGTGTAGAGGATTCGGAAAGAGTTGGATTAGTCTAATAGTGATTACGAAGGTATGGTAGCTTGGAAAACTCACTCTGATCGCTAAGTTGAGAAAAAAAAGTGATGCCCTGGTTCAAGAGGGTGGCTGTTAGAAGATTCTATGTATTGCAACAGAACTGCACCATGCCACACAAGCAGGAGAACACAGTCATGGATGTCAGAAAATTTCTTCGACCATATGACCGCTTACATCTAGCCACCTAACTCCTCAAACTGCAACCTCATTGATTATTATGTGTGGGGCGCAGTTGAGCGAGAGGCCAACAAACAAGATCAACTGAAGGCAAGGATTGTGGCAGCATTCACTAACTTAAACAAGGAGACCATCCAAAAGAGATAAATTTAAATATGAGATGTCAGTGTTATTCTCATTTTTGCGAAATTTAGACGACAATTTATCCATCGCTGTCTCTCTCTCTCTCTCTCTTTCTCTCTCTCTCTCTCTCTCTCTCTCTATATATATATATATATATATATATATATATATATATATATATCGTTCTCTTTCTTTTTCTCTCTCTTTCTATTTATCTCTCTATTTATCTCTAGTTCACTTTCTCGTTTTCTTTCTCTCTCTCTCTCTCTCTCTCTCTCTCTCTCTCTCTCTCTCTCTCTCTCTCCCTCTCTCGTCTTTGCTCGGTCTAGACATTCTAGTGGGTAGGTTAGATTTCAGGTCTTTTTTCTCTATCTTTTTTCAGTATTTTTGTCTTTATTCAAGACCTCATCTGGATAAGAGTTTTAGTTTTTGGCAAGCTGTGCGTTGGTTCCATCAAATGTCTTTGTTTTTCTTTAATGATATCTATCTATCTATCTATATATATATATATATATATATATATATATATATATATATATATATGTCTATATTTCTGAGATGAGGTATTATGTACAGTATTTACATTAGTCGGACTATTGTCATCATCTTTGTCGCCATATTTGTCACAACGTTTCGGCCGTTGTACGCTCCGGCCTTCTTCAGGTGGTTGGAATTTCGAACTGAACCCTTTATTTCGATCACTGGGGTAGACTGTTTTAGTTCCACGTGCCATGTTTGATGGATGTCAGTTATCAGTTATCTCCTGCTAATTTTTCCTCTGAAAGTTCTCCACTGCCTTAACCAGGTATTGAACTCACCTTCTTAGGGTCTGTCACTGGATCCACTGTGCCATGTGTCCTCAAGGACACATGGCACAGTGGATAAAGGCGTTGGTTAGATCCAGTGACAGACAAAATCTCTGCCACACAGAATCTCTGTTTAGGCAGCCAAACTTGGAGACTTTACCGATAATTCGATGATTACTCCACACATGAAATCCAAGGTTACCAGAAATAAAATGATAGTTATAATCATTTTCGTGGTGATAATGTGATATACTTAAGCAGTATTGATGTCACACTTTCACATATATTTTAATTATGGTTTTCACAAAAAGAGTAGGTATTATGATGTGGGTGTAAGGGCTGAAAAGTTCTCGATTCGACCTACTTTCAGTATTTCAGTATTTCAATGGCCAAATACCAGAATACTGATTTGGGGAAGTGGGGTGGCCGATATCTTTTTAGCAGCTTCTCGTAAAACAATCAGTAAAAGTCTGATATAAGTTCATATCAGTTACAAACATTCATCTTTTGAAGGTGAGCACAGGAATGTGTGAAAATGGAGTTTGTTTTCATGCATTATTTGATTTTTTTCTTTTATCACTGCGATTCCGTTAGCCATGTTGAAACAAGAACGATTTTTGTAAAGACCAAGAAATAAATGACGAGTGCGGACATTTATAAACAAACATGGCGGCGACTTTTCATCTCTGTTATTAATAAAATGATAAAAGATGAAAACGTAGAAGATAAGTAATAAATGAAGAAGAAGAAGAAGACGCTGAGAGAGATTAAAAATAACAATGAGAACGAATGAGAAAAGCAATAGAGAAAGGACAGAGAAATGAAAGGCGAGAGTGAAGAGAATAAAAGTTGATGATAGAAGAAGGACGTAAAGGGAAAAGAAAAGAAAGTGATGTGGTTAAAAAGAAAAGGACAGAATACTGTAAAAGTGAGATTAGATTGAAGACGAAAATGCAAAGAAAGAAAAAAAAGGAGGAAACAACGATAAACAATGTGATATATATATATATATATATATATATATATATATATATATATATATATATATATGAAGAAAAGCATTCTAACCCAAATGTCCAGCGTTGCTTGTTATCTAACGATGATAAGAACACATTGACCACTTTTCAAACAAACAGGTGCGGATTTGCTGTGGTTTGCATTTATTTAAAAAATAAAAACATTTCGGTTGAAAACTAATAAAAGTAAATTGAGTCATGCTGGTATTTCTTAGACATTCCCCTATGCACTGTTTGTTATTCATTTTTTTTAAGTCGAATAAGTTATTTATGACCAATTTGAATGTTTAAACCAGTGGTTCTCAATGGACCAATTTTAATTATTTTGTGGGGGAGACCCCATATCTGTTCGATGAAAAAAAGCTTATTTTAATTTTAAGCAATAGATAAGTTTAGGAATTGTATTTATAAAAATAATAAATGTATATCGTTTATTTTGAAGGAAGGGTAATTTAATGAAAATAAACTTGCATTTAACAACTAAATTCTGTGGAACATTTATGTGCGCTAGTAAAATACCTCATAATTAACCATTTTAAAATATGTGATTAATTAATGAATTAAAAAGTGCAGATTTATTTAGTGAGATGAGATATCAGCTGTAACAATCGTTCCGAAGTAAAATTGTTCTATGAACCACTGAAATATTACTGTGGACCTCCAATTTGCTATTTTTTGTGTAATCCCCAGTAACGTTACATGGACAACCTCCCCCAAGTCCATATGGACCCAGGTTAAGAATCATTGGTCGAAACAAAACAGAAACTACGACTTTTGAACAGAAATGCCATGCCAAAAGTCGTAGTTTCTTTTTTGTTTAGATCAGTGATTCTCAACCTGGGTCCATATGGACTTGGGGGGGGGGCATATGGACTTTGGGGGGCATATGGACTTGGGGGGGCGTGTAATGTTACCGGGGATCACACGAACAATAGCAAATTGGAGGTCCACAGTAATATTTTAGTGGTTCATAGAACAATTTTACTTCGGAACGATTGTTACAACTGATTTTACTCACATTTTAAAATGGTTAATTGTGAGTTACTTTATTGGAAAGCTGAGAACATACAACTTACATTGCACGTAATGCAACGTATCCAATTGAAATCGAAAACAGGACGACCGAAGATAATAATAATAATAATAATAATAATAATAATAATAATAATAAAAGTCAAAAACTTCAAAATGGATTTCCAAAAGGATGAGGAAATGCAAGTAAAGCATAATACACCGACTGCAGCGGCAAAATACTTTAAAACAAAGGCAAATGCAACCGACCAGATACAGAATCGAATAGCAAGATAAACCCTTTCACGCTCAATACTCTGCCCGTACCAAACAAGTTGATATTTACAAATCCCGAACCTATCAGAGACTACGTGGTGACGGGTTAAAAGATGAAACTGAAGGTTTTATTCTTGCTGCACATGATCAATGCTTGTTAAGTAGAAATTACTAAGCATAAATACCGAAAAAATGTGTTAGCCCCAAATGCAGATTTTATGATAAATATTCAGAAAAAATTGGCCATTGAATATAAAACTCGACATGACAGAGTGGACTAATATCTGCACTGGAAAATCAGCAACTTTTGCGGCAAAGAAACAGCAAGAAATTTGTATGAACACCACCAAGACTAGATTACGGAAATAGGACCTGTAACAATTTTATGGGACTTTATACTACACACAGGCAGAACAATCAAATCTAATCGCCCAGACATCGGGATTAGAGACCGCAGAGACAAAATGGGCCTTTTTATTGGCATGGCTGTTCCTGCAGACTGCAATGTGTCTTTGAAGATCTTTAAAAAAAAACTAAGAAAATACAAGGCCCTGGAAATCGAAATTTCAAAAATGTGGCACATGACGTCACCAAGAATGCCAGTTCTAGTTGGACCACTCGGATTGATGGGATTCCTAGTAGTTCATGCCTTAAAAAGATGCAAAAACTGTTCACACAAGGACAGCCCATACCTTACAAAGGGCTTTATCTATGTAAGATATGTGTAATTTTTTTTAACTGCTCAGTGGAAAATGTCATGATGCCATTTCTGAACCTAGGTCTCTGGTCGGGATCCAGCAAGAAATAAGTATACACCATAATAATAATAATAATAAAAACGAAATCTTAGCGCAATGTGGAGTGATTATCGTAAAGTCTTTGATAATGTTCCACATTCTTGGATCCTTAACACTTTGGAAATGTACAAAGTTTCCTCTGTGGTATTAAATTTCCTGAAGCACAGCCTGGGAATGTGGAACACCAAACTATACCTTAATCCCACCAAATGCACTGCCATATCCAACCGTCTGAATATCCGACGTGGAATCTTTCAAGGAGACTCTCTGTCACCCCTTCTGTTTTGTTTGTCCTTAATCCACCTCACGCATGAACTGAACAACAGTAGTTATGGTTACAAAATAAATAAGAAAATATTCAATCACTTACTCTAGATGGATGATCTCGAACTCTTTGCCAAAGACGACAATGAGTTGAAGGGAGTCCTCAATATTGTAAAATACTTCAGTGATGACATAGGTATGGACTTCGGATTAGATAAATGTGCAAAAGTAACATTCAAGAAAGGTAGAATTACAGAAACACCCTCAATAGATTTCGATTTTGTCACAAAGAATAGGGAACTGGAATATGATGAAGCCTATAAGTACCTAGGAATTAGCGAAGGAGATGGTATTAAAAAAAACCCAAATGAAGGAGAAGGTAAGAAAACAGTACTACAGGCATGTACGTCTGATACTAAATACCGAGCTAAACCCCAAAAACAATATCAGCCATAAACACCTTGGCTGTCCCTGTGGTGCAATACAGTTTAATGTCCTTAACTGGACCATAGCTTAAATTAAGCGAATGGACGCCAAAACGAGAAAACTTCTCACTAGCTACCACATGAATCATCTCGAAGCTGATGTTGATCGTCTGTATGTGCCCAGATCCGAAGGAGGCAGAGGATTAGTTCAACTAGAACTGTCCTACAAAACTACAACAATTGGCCTCCAAAGATACTTGGAAGCTACAGAAGACTGGATGATTGTTTGTTTGTTTGTTTGTTTGTTTGTGTTTTATGGCATATCAGCCACTGTGGATTATTTAATGCCAAATCTAGTTCATATGAATTTTAAATGCCTATTTTGTATGGAATAAAAAACCTATAGCTGGCAACATTATTGTTTCAAAAACGTATAGCTGACAACATTATTATTTCAAAAACGTATAGCTGGCCACATTATTATTTCAAAAACGTATAGCTGGCCACATTATTATTTCAAAAACGTATAGCTAACAACATTATTATTTCAAAAACGTATAGCTGGCCACATTATTATTTCAAAAACGTATAGCTGACAACATTATTATTTCAAAAACGTATAGCTGGCCACATTATTATTTCAAAAACGTATAGCTGACAACATTATTATTTCAAAAACGTATAGCTGGCCACATTATTATTTCACAAACGTATAGCTGACAACATTATTATTTCAAAAACGTATAGCTGGCAACATTATTATTTCAAAAACGTATAGCTGGCCACATTATTATTTCAAAAATAGCTGACAACATTATTATTTCAAAAACGTATAGCTGACAACATTATTATTTCAAAAACGTATAGCTGGCAACATTATTTTTTACAAAAAAACGTATAGCTGGCAACATTATGGTTTCAAAAACGTATAGCTGGCAACATTATTTTTCCGAAAACATTATCTGAGGCCTTGCTGTTGGATGTAGTTTATCGTCATACCCAGCACGCGGATGTAGTTTATCGCCATACCGAGGACGCGGATGTAGTTTACCGTCATACCCACTGGATGATGGTATGTACAAGTAAATACCAATACGAGTAAAGCACAATACACCAGCCGAAGCTGCAAAATACTTAAAAAACAAAGCAGACAAATGCAACCGACCAGATACAGAAACAATGGCAAGATAAACCGCTTCATGGCCAATACTCTGAACGTACCAAACAAGATGACGTAGACAAAACCCGTATCCATCAGTGGCTCCGTAGTGCAGGGTTGAAAGCGGAAACTGAAGGTTTTATCTTGCTGCACAGGACTAATGCTTGTTAACTAGAAATTATTAAGCACATATACTAAAATATTGTGTTAGCCCAAAATGCAGATACTGTGCCTCCTTATTGACATGGCAGTCCCTGCACACTGCAATGTATTTCTGAAGATATTCAAAAAGCTGTCAAAATACAAGGACCTTGAAATAGAAATCTCAAAAATGTGGCATATGGGAACATCAACAATCCCTGTTGTAGTTGGAACCCTAGGATTGGTTAGAAAAGATTACAGTAGACTAATTGAAGGGATTCCTGGAAGTCCATGCCTCAAGGAGATAGAAAGAATTGTTCTCACAAGTACAGCCCACACTTTACGAAAGGCTTTATCTATGTATTTTTTTTTTTTTTTGTCAGTGGAAAGTGTCATGACGCCATTTCTAACCTTAGGTCCCTGGGCGGAACCCGGAAAATATTGTGTAAACGCCAGAAATCAAAGGAAATAATGAACTAATAATAATAAAGAATGTATTGATACACTTTACGTAAGAAGAAAAAATGATGAGGATACGTTGTGTAATGTTTTCAGTTAGCTACCAATGGCGACTAATGAATATTTGGTTACGGTAGCCTAGCCAGAAGCTCACAAGAAATAAAGATTTTAGATCAGAATATTTCAAAGAGTGAAGCCAAATATGGCAAGAAAAGGAACGACCCGAAGGGATTGATTACGTATGGGGTGGGGCATGATTTTGCAGTGGGCGCTTAAAATACATTTAAAAAGAGTAATTATTGAGACGAGGACAGAGATTACACTGATGAATCGTAAATGTCGGCCGCATTGAGACAGAACTTCAACTGCTAATCGAACGCAACAAATTACATCTAAAGAATACAAACATAGACATGACTGAATAAGGAGGATGATCTATGAATATGATTGTAAAAGCACAAACCTCTGGCTGAATGGATAAAGAAAGAAATTGTGGTGATTTTAAATATAAGTGGATCAGCCGATCGAGAAATTTAAATGGGTCAGCCATCCCGGAAATTTAAATGGGTCATCCACTTTAGGAATGTTAAATGGGATCCAAGAATTTTAAGTAGATTACACCATCAAATGGGTCACTCAATCGAGTAAATTTAAGTGTATTAGCCAATTCAGGAAAATATAAATTGTGTCAACGAATCCAAGAAATTTAAATGGATCACACAATGCGGGAATTTTGAATGGACGTATCACATGATTCATGAAGCTTATATGGGTGATAAAATCCATGTATTTCAGATGCACTGTTCAATCAAGATATTTTAAATGGGTCACCAAATCCATGATGTATCACAATCCAGGACATTTAATGGATCGCTGAATTCAGGAATCTTAAATGGGTCACTAATTCATGAATTGCCCAATCCAGGAATTTAAATGGATCACTCGAAACAAATCGAATGTTGTCAACAGCTTATCACAAAAAATCATTTTTAAACGATTATATCAGACGGTTTTCAGCGTAAGGAGATAAAACAAGCATGTTTGAAATAATTGCTAGTTTTGCTATTGACAGAAATGTGAGAAAATCTTTCCAGCTTTGACAGAATTCAAAAACGTTTATGTGGCATATTCTCCAGCTTACATCTTCTTTTCCCACGAACACAACATCGCAAGCATATAAACTGCTCTATCGTTGCTTCGTTTACAGGGTTGAAACCACCCATCATCTCCACATGTTCCTTTCGTAGGAAAGGCGTTCCACTCCGAAAGAGTCTTCCCAAAACCCTTATTTGCTGATGTTCCCCGAACGCTACAATCTTAACTTATTCAAATATAACACCTATAGTTATCTATGCTCCATATCCTCAAAGTCTCCACTTCTTCCTGTTATGCTCATATCACACACCTCACTAATTTACCCTTAGCTTAAACTGGCACAAGGTCATGAAAACTAACGCACTTTTCAAGCAGATGGTCTAACGAGAATAGTTGTTAAAGTGCTGCTTTACGACAAGCTCCTGTAGTGATATCAACCGATATCTTGTTAATTGAGAATGTCTGAGATAGACATTTATTTTCGTGATGATTACCAGCCAAGTGGACTTCACGAGTCCTATGGAGAGCGGCTCTGATAAAGAGTGTCACTGAATTAAGATAAATTACCTTTTTTAGACAAAGATGGCAACACAAAGAACAATATTCTCTACAAATAAGACAGTAACACGACCAGCCGAAGACAGAATCATGGAGAATAACAAGATTGCGTCGCGGAAGGGAAGACACTCATTACACTGTACACCCCCCACACCTATGCTTCATCTATGCCTCGATCGTCTATAGCAGTAGGTTACAACCAGAAAATAAAAGTTAATTGCTGCTACAAAGGTCTCATGGTTTTAATTCATGAGTGACGATCTAGCCAAAGGGTTAGTTTTGAAACTGCACCCTGACAATGAACCTGGGGTTTGGTGTGAACTGCAGCGCTACACTCCCCACATACACGTAATGAATAAATAGTTTTAGAAATTCACTCAGTATATGCAAAATAAACTTTAACAAAATACATTTAAAATAGTGTTTTATATTCGGTTCATGTTTTTTAAAAAAAGACGTTACAATGATATGGAATTTCGAAAAGGAAGAAAAAATACCCGAAATTCAATGCTGTCTGGAAAGTTGAGGATTTGCGACAATGAGTCAGCCACTAAGGTTGTGTAAGAAATGGAAATATATAGGTTGTTAGGTGTCATAATAGACAAGAAGCGAATGAAATAGAAAAAAAAAAAGGTTTGAGAAAGAATAAATAAAGTGAACGTACATAAAGGGGAGAGAACTCTTACAAGCGCTAGTGAAAGAGGGAAGACAGAAGTTTAACATTTGTTAGACTTCAACCATCGCTAATTAGGAATTTATTTAAGAAATGGAAAAGGCTACAAAAGACACAATTCTTACAATGAAGCAACATGATATTAAAACATGCACCAAAATTTAATGCCTCTCAAAACTCACGCACAGGCTTGTGTGTAACATATTTTTCATGATGTTCTGAAACTCACGTGAAATGTGAACATACTGAAATATTCATAAATGATTAGCAAATAGCGTATTAAGTAATACATTAAATTAAATGCATAGGTCTGAGAAAATGAGAAAAAAATCAAGTAATAGAAAGTAAAAAAATGGATACGTTTTTGGGGACACCTTGTATATACAGGAGTACAAATTCATATACATATATCATAGTGAGAGCTGGTGTTAATAAGATAATGTTCGGTGTTGAATAACAGCTATAAATAACATATTATTAATAAATATATATGTTTTCCTCACCGGCAGCGTAATTATGACTTTAATGCACAGCACAATCTTCAGGTGGTGAGTGAAAAGTTTCAAGAATATATATATATATATATATATATATATATATTTCTAAATGTGGATATATATATATATATATATATATATATATATATATATATATATATATATATATATATATATATATATATTTCTAAATGTGGATATATATATATATATGTTGAAATAGATTGATATCAGCTAACATAGATAGATAGATAGATAGATAGATAGATAGATAGATAGATAGATAGATAGATTCATACATACATATAAGCATACTGAGATATATATCGGGTTTACCTATATAAACATAAACAGATAGATAGATAGATAGATAGATAGATAGATAGATATAAGCATGCTGAGATATATATTGAGATATTTATATAAACAAACATAGATAGATACATACATACATACATATAAGCATACTGCAATATATATTGAGATATCTGATATAAACATAGCCATAGATAGATAGATAGATTTCCTACAGTTATGTAACTATTTGATTCAATAAAAGACAAACTTTGAGAGACATAACAAAGGGCTAAGTTAATAGAAAAAAAACCTTTGCCTAGTTTGGTTTTTGTTCGTAAGACAAGCAGGTTGATAAAGAGGAGGAGGCCAAGTCGTTGCAAAAAGGGAAAAATGCTGATGACGAATCCTCTGATAATATGATTTTGTATTGACAGTTGTCGTCGTTGCACAAACCGTAATAACAACAGCCAAGTGACTTACAGCAACGACGTTGACAAAAATAATATTTGTATCGATGCAAAGAAAAACAAGAGAAAAGAATTTGTCTCGGTCAAATTTAATAAAATACGCCGGTCGGCTAGTTCAGGCTAAATTCCTTACGATCCAAATAAGGTTTCAATGCAATTCTGTTCCAATATTTTTGGTCTTGTCGTTTTTAGCGTGTCTTTATTATTATCGCAAATGTTTCCTTCTTTTTTTTTCTGCTACCCTAAAAAAAAAAAAAAAATAATATAATGACATCAGTATCGTAAGTTTTATTGTAATTTCATTTAATAAATATGGAAAATATTCTATTTATATATATATATATATATATATATATATATATATATATATATATATATATATATATATATATATATATATATATGTATGTATATGTATATGTATATGTATATGTATATGTATATGGTATATATGCTTGGTCATAAATAATTTCCATTAGTATTTATCAAATTTATTCTTCAAAAAATAAAGTACAATTACATTTTATTATACATTATTTGCAATTACTTTTTGTCGCTTATCATTCAACTCTCGATGCATTTTGAGTAAAATTCTGCAGGTTTTGTTGTGAACAATTTTCGAGAAATACTTGCATCAGTTTGTCAATACGGAAAGTTTTCCCCGTCGAATTTTAGCATCGACCAAAAACAGTCCGTCCTGGGTATGACGATAAACTACATCTGCGTCCTGGGTAAAACGATCAACTACGTCCAACAGCAACGCCTCTGATCAGGAGGTTTTGAGGAGTGTGAAACTATCTCTTAATTTCTAGTGTTCCTGACCCGCGGTGGTGGCTCCTGTTGGGATCCCAGTTATGGGTAAATCGTTAACACCCAAACTGGGGTCAAAACACTATAAAAGTGTACAAATATGCACTGGAGACAGTTAAAAGATCTGTCATTAAGTGGAATTTGTGAACCACCACTCACAGAAGAATTTTCTGAAAATGAACTTCGGGAATAATTATTAAATGGTACGAAACTTGACTTGGCAGATTAGCCCTCACATTCTCAAGGCATGGAAGGGGCAGTCAAGTTAACAACAGAAGTTTCCCAATCTGTGTATGGCTTTGAAGCAAGGCAACAGCACATAATATCAAAAGCTTTGTGTCAGAAATTGAGACCATCAATTTCATCTGAGGGTTCTTATATGAAGCTATTTGACTCTATATATTAAGCCCTATTAAATTATTCTTTATTTTTTCATATTTGTTTGTTTGTTGTATTTTCATTCAAACTAGAAAAAAAATCAATTTTTTAATGTATTCAACTAATACTGCTTAATTCATGAGGTAAAAACAGCATTTCAAAATCATCAGTGATAGGGGAGGGGCAAATTTTCAATTTGAAGTTTATTTATAATTTCTACATTTTATTTCATTTTGCTAAAACAAAATAACAACATTCCCTGATTTAAATAGTGAAATTGTTTTGTTTTTTTATCAATATTTAATCTTGCAAAATCGTGGATTTTTCAGTGCTTTTTTGTCTACGATCTTTGACGCCAAATGCTCAAAAAACCGTTGAAGTGACAAATCTAATTTTTTGTATCAGTACTTAACTGGTCTATACACAACTTTCCGTACATTATTCTTTTTGATATTTTTAAAAAAGACAAAAATCGACCTACCCTAGTGTCTGTGCGTGTGTGTGTGTGTGTGTGTGTGTGTGTGTGTGTGTGTGTGTGTGTGTGTGTGTGTGCGTGCGCGCGCGCATAAACTACGCATTAAAAAGGAAATTTCACTTAGTTGCAAAATTTCATGACACTGACACATCGAAACATTGTTTTATAATAGCTTTGACTTTTATTAGTAATTGGTAAATGTTTTTCCTTCGAAAAAATGGAGCCGGTTTTATATATATTTATATTTGGTGATAATTACTGACTAGACGACGGAACGATTACAAAAAGTTTCATCTACGAAACTCTGGATATGCGGTCCTGAGTCAATCAGCTAAGTGTCAAATTTTGTATTTGTATTAATCTCTCTCTCCCTCTCTCTTTCTTTCTTTCTCTCTCTCTCTCTCTCTCTCTATATATATATATATATATATATATATATATATATAGGGATGGTCATTGCTAACTAAATTTCTATATACAGCCAAAGGCTATGACTTGTGAGAGTTCAAATATTATATATTTACTTTACTACCATAAATGGAAAAAGGAATTATGCTAAGAAACATGTACGGAATTCCGTTTCCGATTCAATAACCATAAAAACCTATCAACGACAATTTCCCTGTTGCTGCACACTTCAACCAACCGTTCCATAACATTGACGATATCAGATGCAAGCTTTTAGCGTCTTCATTCAACAGCCCAAAAGAAAGACGCAGCTATGAGTTGAAATATATTTTCAAAATAAAATCACACTTTGAGGGATTAAACAGGGATTTGGGTTTTCTCAGAGAATATAATTTCCACAGGGAGCGCCCTCTAACCAACAACAATAACATTCCTCGGAAGAGTGAGTCCTACTGATCAAAAGCCACAAACAATATATTTTCTTTAGAATTATTCTGATACTATTATTATTACTACACTGAAACTATCAGTCCTATGATTTGTTGCATCTTCATGTCCAGACATCTATTGACTATGTGAGAACAAGTCGATCTTCAAACATTTCACAGTCTTTTCAAGTGCAACGATATTCTTTCACTTTCACTTTCACTTTCGCTTTCTCTTATTTTAGTAACATTTATACCAAGTTGTTGAGTTTTTAAGATGAAGTAGCGAGAGGTAATCATAAGTTAATCAAGGTGAAAACATTTCTGTATTCCACCTGATACTGTTTTTAATTTAAAGCTTTCACCATGTTGCATTTGGCTGCGCTGCATGTACCTCGTATATCTTTATCAGATTGGATGTCATGATGGTTATTTGGACTTTGTATATTTGTAGTCCAGCGTTACTTTGTCGGCGTGCTGCTCTCTCAATAATCATAATAATAATATAATGCATAGACTTCGTATATTTGTACCCCAGTTGATGACGAAACAATAACAATTAAAATAAAAATTGAATTTTCACTCCAGTAATATCTGATATTTTAATTGGAGCCCAAATGCTGTCAAGTCTCTTCAGATCTTGAACACTCTACTCTCTACTATCGTGGACCTCAACACTGCTCTTGTTTGGATAACTGCGTCACTATTATTATTTTTCAGAGATATTAAGTGAAAACAATCTATAGTCCCTTGCCAACTTCCTTTTGTTATCGCTAAAGATTCAGCGACAGCAAGTCTCCACAAACTTTCAGTAATTTTCTTGATATCCTTGCAGATATTTGGACTCTCCTTCCTCGGAGTTCCCGATTCTAAAACAGTTCAAAGTGCGCAAGATATTGTGAGCACGCTTTTTCTTCTTTGACCTATGGTCTACTTCCGCACAATTTGGTAACACCTTTTTTTTTTTTCTTACAACTATGACATGACTAAAAGTATAATTGCGTTTTTATTTTTTTTCAACATTATATCATTTGTTTATATGATCGAACCAAAGCCGCTTGCACAGTTATCAGTGTATAGCTATTCCATCACAATCATATCAACTTTTTTTTCACTGCGCGCTTTATGTATTTACTTATGAAATGCTTTACAGACTCTTATTATTTATAAAGAGGACGCTTATCGTTTTGCTACTATTCTCCTCCTCTTTATTGTTTTCTCTCTGGTTGCTCTCTTAACATTGTTACGATTTGTAAGACTTCTCCCTTTACGCCTTTTTGTTCAATCTTTATTTTTTTTTTTTATCGCTATGATCCGCCACATACATTGACTATCTAATAAAAGGTGTCAAGTTAATGTGGCGAATATTAGACATGCCAACAGTTATAACGCATGCTTACGTATTTTTTTTCCCATTTCTGTTCGCAAACTACTTTTCAGCAACACCTACAAATTCTAAATTGCCCCTGAAGGAAGAAAAAGAAAGAATATAATCGATAAAAATCGAAAAACAATGTTTACCTTGTGTATGCAGGAATCATTTCTTGAGAAATAATACATTTCTTTTCTCGCACACACACAAAACACACACACACACACATATATATATATATATATATATATATATATATATATATATATATATATATATATATATATATATATGAGGAAAAAGACAAAAAGTGTCCATGAATTTCTCCATACATTTGTAATTTAAGAATGGTCAATTGTATATTTTAAAAAGATACATCACAGAGTGTAGGTATCTGGCATTTTGTACTTTTTTCAATGCACACACACACACACACACACACACACACACACACACACACACACACACACACACACACACACACACACACATATATATATATATATATATATATATATATATATATATATATATATATATGAATAAAGACCAAAGGAAATTTATTTTAGCCGAAGTGCATCCTCCTCTGAGTGACTTTCTCAATGAAAATACTTTGCTAGAATTCACATCGTCATTTTACAGAAATATTCTGAAATTCTACACGCACACAGTACATAAACATGAAATGCATATATATCATTAAATGCAGTTATATATATATATATATATAAACAAACATTACAACGCACCAGATTATATATATATATATATATATATATATATATATATATATATTATAAATTAATTGGTGTTTTCGCTACACAGTTCTAACCATGTTTCAAAAATGGAAGATAAAAGCTTCCAATTTAATTTTGTAATTACATACTCTAAGTGATTCTAATACATTTTGTAATTACATACTCTAAGTGATTCTAAATCATTTACTTGTTTTAAAAAGAAATATAGTATATTAAAAATTAAAAGTGAAAATATTTTTAAAATCGTAGTTAAATAAAACGTATTCTAACCTAAACACGCCTCAAAAATCTTTAAGTATACAAATAGAAAAAAATGCCGTAAGAATTTTTACCGTTAACAATAAATTTTTAAAAAAATCCAGATGACATGCATTTAACGGATGTCAGAATTCATTGAAAAATACATCCCTACCCCCTACCAAAACGTAACTAATAACTGATACATCAAAATACAGCGATAATGAACACCCCAACACCCCTTGTCTGGATGAATAGATTTCTCTGTATCTTTGGAAACGTGAATTATGATTTTTTGCTGTGCCTTTAAAACCCAGTAATCAGGCCGTCATCCATATACAGACCGTGGTTGTTTATATGAACGATCTTCTTGATTTCATATAAAATATGATGGTCTGTTAACTCAGAAATTTCAGTACCATCAAACGCACCTTGTTGTACATCAAATCCGTCTTTTTTTATAAACCAGGTTTATGGAATAAAATGAATTTGCGGTAGTGTAAAATAACTTCCGTTTGGCCATGTGTAATATTTACAAAATCTTTGACGAAATGCAAACCCTCCAGTAGACCTTTTTCGGATATTGATTGATAGAAATTCTTAATACATATTTAAAAAAAAAAAAAAATAATGCGTTAAGATGATCATTTGAAAAAGATTGCCTGATGAGACCGTGTATTCAAATGACCTCCTGATTTTAAAGTTATATATATATATATATATATATATATATATATATATATATATATATATATATATATATATATGCTGATCCCTATGTCCATGCTGTCTCTTTCTCTCTTTATCCTATGCCCAATTATCTGCCAACGGACGGATCTGTCTCTGGAGAAAACCCTATCAAGTTTTTTTCCAAGAACCACCTACACCCAACTATCAAATACGGTGCGTTTTACAAGGATATTTGTGCGAAAGCAAACGCAATGACGCCCATGTAGTGATTCAAGAGTAAAAAATAAAAATTCTTCACTCTCGTTTTTCGTTATGACGAAAAGCTTACAAAACTTGAGCCATCGTTCCTGTATGTTTATGAAAATTCGCTGAGTAATTAACTCTAATGGCAGATTTGGAATTGTAAAACAGAATATGAATTTACTGATTCTTCAGAAAACAAAAAACAACCTGAAAGTATTTGTCACGAACAAAAACGAAATGGAATCACGGATGCATGTAGTCGGAATTTCAACCCCTAATATCTGATTTGAATTTATAATCAGGAGATGTTGCTAACGTGAAAAGGAAAACAGTAAGCAACAAAGGGAATTCAACTATCCACCAATGAAATCACAAGACTGTTAAAAGGAAGGCCATGCTACAAATATCAGTGATTATTTGGAGCAGATTCAATTAAACGGAAGTAGATAAAAGGATCAATAAGAAAAGAAACTAAGCAAGACATTACCAGAAACCTTATGAAAAGAACAAATGTGTGCGCAGATTTTATAATAAGTTATTTGGGTCTGACCTGGGGAAAGCTGAAGATTTCGGATCAGAGAAAAGAAAATTGATGACCATGCATGAAACCTTGCACTCCAGAAATTGCTGATTGCATTTGAAAAGAAAACCGAAATGAAGAGTTATACGTCAGTAATGAAGACCATGTCAATCCGGCTATCAAAGGGACTGAAGATTACACGTCAGTCACGAGACGTTGGTTTTTACAGGCAGCTGTAGTAGAACTGAAAAGGTAGAAATATTGGATCAGAAAACTCCAAATTGTGAAGCCGCAAATGGAAAGAAAACTCAGCTCTGCAGGAGCGAGAAACACAAGGAATTGCAAATGTGAAAAAGTTGCCATAGTTACATAGATCACACCAGGAAAGAGAAATTGAAATTGTAAAAAAGAAATTATATAGTATTATTAAAATCAGCAAGAATATCGTAGCAAATGTTTCAAAATGAAGGTCAGTTGCTATTACCTGATCGTGAAAAGTACAATCGTGCGAAGACTTTGAAGCAATCACCAATGTTTATTAATCTTACGTGTTTAGTATAAATAAATATAAGTACTAACTTTCGTATCCTTTGTTCATGCATATAGATTTATGTATCTAATAATTGTGGATTTAGGAAGGAATCCCTCTTTTGTACACCTATCATTGAAGATGACTGCGATTAAGCTTTTTATTAAGTCTTTCATGAATTCGTATAAGTGAAGGTATTTTTTTTTATCTGGAAATAGAGTGTGTAAAAGCTGTTCAAATGATCTCCGGGCACGAGCGCTTTTGTCTAATTTGTTAGCCATTACGAAGGATACTTTTGTAGGTTATTTTATATGTACAATGGCCTAAGAAAAGTATTTAGCCAGAAGAAATAAACTACATCCAATTTCAAAATTTAATTACGTAATCCCTACTCAACATAAACAAACATTTTTTAAAAGTAGTATGGAGTAGGTTCTCCATTTGCTTATTTCAGTGCTTGTATTCGATTTTTCATGGATTTGATCAAGTTATCAATAATCGTCTGAGCCATATTTTGCCATCAACAATCGTCTGAGCCATATTTTGCCACTCCTTTAGCAATGTTTCTTTAAGGTTTGCCACTGACGTGATTTTGGTTGCACGCTCTCGAAGTCTTCGGCAAGGTGCTCCCAAACAAGCTTTACTGGATTCATGTCTGGATTTTGTGCAGTGACTTGATTCCATACGATTCCTTCCAGGACTTTGCTACTTTGCTCGTATGACATATCACTCCATAATCTTGAAAAAGGTAAACATTTTTATCCATCCGATTGGTTTCAAAGAGTTTCTCTAATATTTGACAGGATTTTGAACCATTCAACCGCTCGTCAACAAGAATCATCTCAGATTTTCCCCCAAACCAGATAGCGCCTCACACCATTACTTCAATCCCTCCATGTTTCACGGTCGCTTGCAGACATTCTGTGTTCCATGTCTCATTCTGATTTCTCCGAATATAAACCAATCTTGAATTAGAATGTTGGAAGAAATTACTTTCATCTGATCAAATTACAGACTGCCAAAATTCATAATATTTGCTCTCGAATTCTCTCGCCCAGTCCACAGGAAGGTTCCTGTTAACCTCTGAAATCAAGCTCTCCTTTCTTGCAACTCTCCTTTGATAGCCTATCTCATTCAGAGTCTTTCTCACCGCATATGGCGACATTTCCATGCTGTCATCTTTGACGCTCTGATAACGGTTTCTGATGACTTCCCTATTCAGCGGCCTATTCGTTCGATCAGACACGATGCTTGGTTTCCCTAAACGTTGTTCCACACCACAATGGTCTTATTCATTAAATTTCTTGGCAGCATTATTAACCGTTTGATGATTATATTGTAAAAACCTAGCAATTTCTCTATTTGACTTGACAAACTGATGCCATCCTATTATTTGCCCCTGCTGAAATTCACTAATTACCTTACTTCCACGAACTTTCATTGTTCATAGATGAGAGTATCTTGATACTAGCACGGTATTCTCTGGAAAAAAAGCATTATTCTGTCGATTTGGGCGACTTCCACGCGAATAACTTCCTACAAATCGGCCAATGTACAGGGCCTATATGTTGAATTATCAATCACTGACAGTCTGCCAAGAGTTATCTGCTCTTAGTTTTGGTTATCTCTTCTCTTTTTTCTTTTTAGACTGTCCCTAATGTAAATAAAGCGTTCACCTAGTGCGCGTGTTAAGTAAAACATGTCTATGTGGGTTTTATTAAATTTGTCTTCCAGTCTGAAGTATCAAGTCTAATCAAAACAAGATATGTTCCGATCTGATTGCTTTTTGACTTTATAATCTCCCTTTTTCACTATGCTCATAAACACGTAACATGAAGTTTCCCCTCAAGAAATAATCACACGACAAATCAAGGGACCGTAGAAATGTCAGCAAACCTGGAAATGAGGCGACCACCGAAGAGAGAGCGAATAACGTCCATTGATGGTCTGGCTGTGTGGGCCGTCGCTTCATCCTACTGAAACCACATACGCCGGATAGGAATACATTTTCCTCATAATTCAGGCACAAGAGGTTCTTTCTTAACTAGATGTAACGCTTGAAGTTCGCAGTAAAAACATTTCTATTATCGTCTTCAAAAAATAAGGGTCAATGTCACCAGCTTTCCAACAGTACACAAAAGCCATCACATTTGGACTGTGCAGTGGTCTTTCGTGCACTTCTCTCGGATTTTCAAGAGCCCAATAACGACAATGCTATTCAGATGAAAACGAACTTCTTCACTTATTAACAAAATGAGGTTTTCATTCGTCTCAAAAATTGCTTCCATCTGATGTGCGAAGTTAAGCGGCTGTGCATAGTCCCCTAGTCTCAACTACTCCCCAATGATCAATTTGTAACCGTAAAAATGCAGTTCTTCATGCAATATACGCCTTATCGAACGATTATCCGGTCCAATTTCAGTAGCATTGCCTCCGAGCAGAGCGATTCGAACTGCACAGCAAAGGTTGTCGGACGTGCTCCCAATTTTGGCGAGCACATACCGGATGGTACATGTCGAACATATATATTCCTCCCACAACCGCGTGTTTGAGTAAAAGCCATTTGAAAAATGTCCATACTTTCTGCCTCACCCTGTATATATATATATATATATATATATATATATATATATATATATAAGACTGCCTGTGGATATATATATATATATATATATATATATATATATATATATATATATATATATATATATATCCACAGACAGATATATATATATATATATATATATATATATGAAGAATAAAATATAATCTATAGACTAAAAAACAAATCCAGATTATAACCGAAAAAAAAAATTTCGGTTACTCTCTATTTTAAATATACAATTATAACCTTTTCCTATATATATATATATATATATATATATATATATATATATATATATATATATATATATATATATATATATATATCCACGGAGAGACTTTTTCACTGTATCACAGCCCATCAGTGTGACTAGACATCTAATTACTTCAACCTGGGATCGAAATTAAGTCAGATATTCTACACTAAACTGTCGACGTACGCAAGCATGTTCCATTAACTAATATAGACATAATTGGCTTCGTGATGTTAAGTTCATATGCATCAAGGAAGACGCCATATATATATATATATATATATATATATATATATATATATATATATATAGATATATATATATATATATATGAGAGAGAGAGAGAGAGAG
>CAHIKZ030000646.1:1397500-1415000 GCA_903632075.3 Acanthosepion pharaonis
GAAGTGGAAGGAATTATTGAATCAACTGCGACGTTTGTTCTCGGAAATTTGGATCACTGTATCGTCCTAGACGATCTTTCTCGACAGAATTTATTTTACACATTAACAAGTCTACCGTTCGTTTATGCATTGACTATTGCTGCAACATCTGGCCTGCTGCTTCTGCTATATATTTAGAGATTTTTGATAAAGTCCAACGAAGAATCTGCAATGTTATCGGCTCTGATCTGAAATTTCGGGTTCAGTCACGTTACCATCACCGTAGATTAACGTTCCTTTCTCTTTTCTACAAATACTTTCATGTTAATTGTTCTAATGAACTTTTCTATTTGGCACCTCGACTTTTCGACTGTGGAACTATTGTCTGGCTTCTTGTTTTCCAGCCAATTTCAATTTTCAGAAATATAAACGCAGTATTAGTCGTCATATTCTGCCTCCTTAATTCTTGTTCTTTCATTGACCCCCCTCTCTCTATCTCTCTCTCTCACTCTCCCCTCTCTCTCTCTTCATCTCACTCACTCTCTCCCTCTCTCTCTCTTCATCTCACTCACTCTCTCCCTCTCTCTCTCACTCTCCCTCTCTCTCCCCTCTCTCTCTCCCTATCCCCTCTCTCTCTCTCCCCTTTCTCTCTCCCCTTTCTCTCTCCCTCTCACTCTCTCCCCTTTCTCTCTCCCTCTTCCTCTCTCTCCCCCTTTCTCTCTCCCTCTCACTCTCTCACGTCTCCCTCTCTCCCCCTCCCTATCCCTCTCTCCCCTCTCTTCCTCTCCCTTTCTCCCATATCAATCCCTCTCCCTATCTCTCTCACCATCTCTCCCTCTGTCTCTCTCCCTCTCACTCTCCCTCTTCCCTCTCTCTCTCCCCCCTTTTCTCTCCTCTCCCTCTCTCACCATCTCCCTCCCTCTCTACCTATCTCCCTCTCTACCCTATCTCCTTCTCTCTCCAATCTCAATCCCTCTCTCTCTCTCTCTCTCTCTCTATATATATATATATATATATATATATATATATACACGCACGTAGAGCATGGCCCAAGTGTCACCAAGGGGTCTGAAATGTAAATAACCTTTTCGTTTATTAACTATTTATAGTTTTCATTCAAGTATTTTATAAAGGATGTTTGATCCTATAAAATACACGAATGAACAACAAATCACAATTAGTGAATTATTTCTACCAAATCTAAGGATCAATAATTCAAACTCAGCGAATATATCGTCGTCATTACAGTATAATTGATTCTTCAAGTTTTGAGATTATAAGTTCAGTAAGGGACCTTGGACGGAGTGAAGGACCACGTTCGATTATGTATGAAGGAGTATTTGAGCGAGTAAATGAGAGTATCGAATAAGCTCCGAGCGCATCAACATCGAAGGTGGTCTCGAGAGGTTTGGATCTCTCTCGGACGTCAACTCCAACAAATGTTTGAAGGCATCAACCTGTCTCCGTAAAACATGATGGGACAACAGCTCATACGAGAAGGGCCACAATCCAACGTTAGAGAAAAGAATCATTTCTCACGATTGCGGCATTGACTGACCACCAGCCCCCACCCCCCGCATCTGGTAAGCCATGTTTTTTTTTTGCTATGTGGCTATCTCAATGAAAGGTTTTATATCAACATACCTCAGTCTCTACAACAGATGAAGGACAACATTCAGACAGACATCAAAACACTAGAGACTGAAACACTGAAGGACGTGATGGAAAATTACTTAGAAAGGGCACGTTTGCGCACAGCTGAAAATGATACCACTTAAAAGGTGTAATCTTTCTCAAATAGCTTAAATTTATTTCTCATATATGTCCTATAAAATAATACTATGTTATTGTGAATTAAAATTAGAAAATAGAAGAGTTATTAAATCTTTAAGTCCCTTAAATACTTTCGTACTTGTCTGTATATATAATGAGTTGTTTGTTCTTCGGGCACTTCGAGGCGGTGTAATGGTTAGCAAGCTTGTCTCTCTAAAACAATTACGATTGAGTAAAGAGTTCGATCATTGCTGGGTACATCTTCTACTTTCGGCTATGTGTCGCAAATAATTTACTTGGAAAATCACTATAGTGAGTTGCTCTAAAGTGCAATGTAAGAATAGAGTAAATGTAACTTTAGAATTCAAAAATGTATAGAAAAGGAGACAGAGGGGATTTTTTTTTTATTATTATTAGCCAATCAAAGAAAAGGAGATAATTTTAGCCAATCAAACAAAAGGAGAAAAAATAGATAAACATACCCAAAGGTAAATATCTGGATGGGCTGTCATTATCAAGTGTTTACGGACTTTTTTCATCGATGGAAACATTAAAGCTGAAAAATACTTTAACATGTTTGATTATTGCTTTTTTGCAAAAGTCTCTAGAAAGGCTATTCAAGTAAAAAAAACTTTCTTCGGATAGGGTCATCTGAACATTAATTATTTGCCTTTAGAGAGGTTTTGGAAGGATTATTAGCAAATCGATGACATGGCAGATCGGGCTCAGTAAAATCAACTGATATCCCAGGTCTAGATTTCTTATGTTACAGATGTGTTTAATGAATTTTCTTGAAGGACTGGCAGTATTTGGATAGCACCCAAAACCTATCAAAATAATAATGTTCGTAGTTTTGATTTAAGTTGGCAAATTTGCATTGAAAATGGTGGCGCATACGTTATGAATTATTTGAAAAATTCCGTTATATTTCATTTTCTATTCTTCTGAATTTCAGATGTGTTAAATGCTTTGTCTACATCACACACACATACATTATATATATATATATATATATATATATATATATAGAGAGAGAGAGAGAGAGCGAGAGAGAGAGAGAGAGTGACACGCATAAGTATTGGATACATGTTATTTTCTGTTATAACTCTAGTTTATGTTCACCATTTTGCCTGATATTTGGTAAGTAATATCTCGTAAAGTTGTATGTGGAAGGAAAATTAAAATCTCATGGTTGAATCCATTTTTCATCAAAGTTCAAAATTACCATATGCAAAAGTATTGGATACATCAATTTAATATTTTGGTGCGTAGCCTCTGTTTTGTTTCACCGCTTCCAGTCGCTTTCTATAGTTGGCCACATGTTTTCCACACTGATCCATTCTTCCTTGCATAATTCTTCTAATTGCTTGATATTTTGTGGATTCCGCTTATGAACTTTAACCTTCAAAGTATTCCACAAATTCTCAATTGAATTCAAGTCAGGAGACTGACTTGGCCAATTGAGAGTACTAATACCATTATTTTCAAACCATTCCTTTGTAAGTTTTGCGATATGTTTGGGATCATTGTCGTCTTGAAGCACGAAATTCCGACCATGTCCTAAAGAAGTTGCAGATTTCTGAAGGTTCTTCTCTAGAATCTCCCTGTACATGCTACCATTCATTCTACCATGGATAATTTGTAACTCACCAGTGCCCTTAGATGAAAAGCAACTCCATATCATAATGGAAGCACCCCCAAACTTAACTGTGGGGATGGTATTGTGCTTGTTGAAGGCAGTGCCATTTTCTCTCAAAACACTTGTCGCTGTGTTCCTTCCGAATAGTTCAACTTTCGTTTCATCCGACCAGATTACCTTTTCCCAAAACTGTATACCTTTCTTTTCATAAGTTTCAACAAACTTTAATCGGTCTTTGGCATGTTTGGTTTTCTGTAAAGGCACTTTTCTTGGTGATCTTGAATGAAAGTCTGTACGATATAGGGCTCTGCTAATGGTATCCTTACTTACATTAATTCCAGCACCCTCAAGATCAGGTTTAATTTCAGAACGAGTAATGAAGGGTTTTTTTTTTGCACATTTCTGCTGATCCACCTTGAAGTACTCTCATTTATTTTTCTCGGTCTTCCATTTCTTGGGAGGTTTGCTGTACCGTCGCCATACTTCTTACACTTTCTGATGATATTTCCTACTGTACTTAGTGCTAGATTAATTTCTTTGTTAATTCTTCGGTAACCTTGTCCTCCTTTGTGACGTTCAATGATTCTATCTCGCATATCTGGATAATTCTTTAGTTTTTGCCATTTTTAATCCTTGAATTTCAGAATGCACATCAAAGAGTCAGTTGATTAGTAGCACTATCTTGTAAACAAGTGTGTGCTTCTCTGATTGGTCAGAGATAAATTTCCAATACTATCGAAAATTTGAATATTTAAAGTCTTTTAAAATACAAAGTTTCGATTGGAAATTTGAAAAAAGTGTCATGTATCCAATACTTTTGCATAGGGTAATTTTGAACTTTGATAAAAACAAATGGATTCAACCATGAGTTTTTAATTTTCCTTCCACATACAACCAAAACACCTTTACGAGATATTACTTACCAAATATCAGGCGAAATGGCGAACATAAACTAGAGTTATAACAGAAAATAACATGTATCCAATACTTATGCGTGTCACTGTATATATATATATATATATATATATATATATATATATATATATATATATATATATATATATATATATATATATATGCCAAGATATATATATGTGTGTGTGTGCAAAGATTACGTTGAATGGTCGTGTTAGAATATGAGTAAATATGAACAGTTTAGGTACATAGACATTGTTTGGCGATTGAAAGCTTCACGTTTTATGCGATTGGCAGATAATATGGTATTCATTTAAATTGAGAAACTGCCAGTTACAAGACTGTTTATGATAGATAGATAGATAGATAGATAGATAGATATACCAGTTGCTATACACATACACACACACACATACGCACACATACATACACGCACACACACACACACATATATATATATATATACACGTGTATATTATTTCAAATATTATTTTTAATGAATACCAGTGTTTAAAAGTGTGTATTAAGTCTATCGGCCTGTACAGACGCGAAAACTCAAGCAAATTTGGATAAAATTGTAGGATTTAAATTCTTTCAAAATACGTCTATTTATGCAAATATTGAATTTATCCTCATACGTATCTGTCTATTAGTTTATAAATATGAATATGTGTGTGATGCTTAAATTTTGCCTAATTAGATGAATTGAAATGTTTATATGTATGTATGAGTGTATTAATATATGTTTTAGCATCTCTAATATTTCCCAATAGTTTCATTGTTACTGCTTCGTTTTGGCTGTCCCTACAGGAGTTGCACTTGCCGTGAATACCGATATTTTCCGGCTGATTTTCCCACCTTCATCAGAACAAGCAAACAACGATAAACTCTGACAGGAGAGAAAATAGGGGAGCATGTAGCGGAAAAAAAGAAATAAACTAAAATGAGCATATAAAAAGTCACATGCGTCAACAACAATTAGTCAGGGTTATGAGAAAGAAAGAAAGAAAGAAAGAAAGAAAGAAAGAAAGAAAGAAAGAAAGAAAGAAAGAAATTAGGGAAAATGACTTAAACAAAATGAAAGAACGGTGCAAAATAAATGGTCGAAGGGGGAAATTTAAAAGAAAAAGAATGAAAGAAAAATATATTAAAAAATAAAAACATGAGGAAAGCGTTATTATATTTATTTAGAGAAATGCAGTCTTATCGTGAATTTGGAGAAAGAAAGAAAGAAAGAAAGAAAGAAAGAAAGAAAGAAAGAAAGAAAGAAAGAAAGAAAGGATTAGGAGAAAGAAAGAAAGAAAGAAAGAAAGAAAGAAAGAAAGAAAGAAAGAAAGAAAGAAAAAAGAAGAAAGAAAGAATTAGGAAAATGAAAGAAACAAACAAACAATGAAAAATAAAATAGATGAAAAAAGAAAGAATTATGAAAATGAAGTGCGCTAAAGAAAGAAAAAAAAAGAATTAATAAAATGAAGGGTACATATGAAAGAAAAAAGAAAGTAAATTTTAAGAAAAAATACTAAACAAAATTAAGAGAAAAGAAAGAAAGAAAGAAAGAATGAATAAATGCGTGAAAGAAAGAAAGAGTGAATGAATGAAGAAATGCGTGAAAGAAAGAAAGAAAGAAAGAAAGAAAGAAAGTAAATAAGAGTAAAGAAGAAGAAAAAGAAGATAAGAGGAAATAGTATTGCCGTATACTTAAATGCCAAGTTTTGACGACGATATCGTCACAGCCTCAATTGGGTTCAGCCTGATGTAAATGTGCAAATAATTTAATTTGCAAATTTGATCGACTGACTGAAGGCCTGTCTCTCAGCCTCTCTTCTCACGCCCAAGGTCCAAAATGGCCCACTGGGCGCACTAAGAGGTTAACGTATCGCGATAGTTATTCCGCCTCATTCCTTTTTGTCTCTAAGTTTTGTGCCAATGCGTCTGGTCGCTATGCTGCCCGAGGCCAATCTACCCCTTCATACGACCCATAACACCATTCCAAAGGAAAAAGCATTTGACAAGTTGCAACTACATTCTTTTTTGTTGCTGTTATTGTTTGTAAAGCTAAACATTCTATTGTGTAGTAGTAATAGAAGTACTATAATTATAAAAGACTTAACAAGAATTACGAATCATTATGTCAATAATAATAATAATAACAATAATAATATTATTATTATTATTATTAATAATAATAATAATAATAATAAGGATCACCCAGGCCGCGTTACAGAGATGGAACCTGTAACAATTTTATGGGACTTTACAATACACAAAGACAGAAAAATTAAAGTTAATCGGCCAAACATCGTCATCAACGACCACAAGGGCAGAATGTGCTTTCTTATTGACATGGCAATCCTTGCAGATTGTAATGTATCTTGAAGATCTTCAAAAAAACTATCAAAATACAAGCATATAGAACTGCAAATTTAAGAAATGTGACATATAAAGGACATCATATGATTCCAGTTGTAGTTGGAGCCCTCGGATTGGTTGGAGAAGGTTCCGATAGTCTCATTAAAGAAATTCCTGGTAAGCAAGAAATACAAGAAAAATTGTGCTCACACATTACGAAGACCTTTATCGATGTCAAATTTTATTATCTTAATTTTCTTTTATCAGTGGAAAATATCATGAAGGTTTTCTTTTATCAGTGGAAAATATCATGAAGGTATTCTTTTATCTGTGGAAAATATCATGAAGGTTTTCTTTTATCTGTGGAAAAAACAAATATTCTTTTTATCAGTGGAAAATATCATTGAAGGTATTCTTTTATCTGTGGAAAATATCTGTGGAAAATCATGAAGGTTTTCTTTTATCTGTGGAAAATATCATGAAGGTATTCTTTTATCTGTGGAAAATATCATGAAGGTTTTCTTTTATCTGTGGAAAATATCATGAAGGTTTTCTTTTATCTGTGGAAAATATCATGAAGGTTTTCTTTTATCTGTGGAAAATATCATGAATGTATTTCTGACTGAAGTTAAAGGGAAGCCCCATCAATACTGAATAGAACAATAACAATTCTGCTAGGGTTTCTTCAATTCTCCTTCGTAAAATGGTGCATGTCTCAAAGAGAAGAAACTCAGCAACTTTTGTAAGTTTGTAGGTTTTAGCGAGGAACATCCTACTTTGAAGTTCCTAGTCTGGTGCTACAGAATCACAAAGAACTGTACCAAATAACAGAAACCACATCCTTTGAGGACTTTCAACAGCAGCAACAACTAAAATGTATATCATATGCAACACGAAAAATATGTTGATATTCCACACTACTTCAAACAAAAATTAGTTTGGTTTGGTTCGGTTTTTCTTTACGGCATATCAACTTCAATGAGTTATTTAATGTGGGCAAGATTTTTTTATTGCAGGTAATTTTGTTTGTTGTCTTTTTTTTTTTTTTTTTCTTTTTTTTTTCAAAAAATGTATTGATGGTAACTATTTTTATTCCAAAAATATATTGCTGGTAATATTTTTTTTCAAAAATATATTGCTGGTAATTTTTTTCAAAAAATATATTGCTAGTAATATTTTTTTTTTCAAAAAATATATTGCTGCTAATATTTTTTTTTTCAAAATAATGTATTGCTGGTAATAATTTGTTTTTCAAAAATGTATTGCTGGTATTAACACCTACATTCACAGTGTTCTGACGCCGGTTTGGGGGTTAACTATCTCCCCATAGCTTGGACCCTAACAGGTGCTACCACTCCGAGTCAGGGTGAACCTAGGAATACCAGCAATTAAAAGGTGGTTCCACACTTCTCAAAACTTCCTGATCAAAGCCGTTGTTTATTGTCATACCTAGGACGACAGAAAGGTTAACAAGGAAACCGCTATCAAAACTGGAAATAGTGATAATATTTACGGGACTTAAACCTATTTTTCTGAAAATTTGTTTTTACACAAAGATTTCAAAAATGTCAACCGATGGTAGCACTGACTGCTCAGTCAATGAATGCCGAATGTTTCCTTATAAGGAAATGGTTAATATTACCATTACCATAGTAGGAGAGATGGAATCTATGGTGATGATATTATTAGAGGCGCTACATTTTGGGATAATGATGAACAAGGTTACCTAAAATACAATATCGTCTTTAGTTCGTTTTTTAATCAAGACTATCTCTCATTATGTTTCAATGCATGAGTTGCCTTAGAGAATTATTTAGCAAGCTGGTCTTGCAAACAATTACTAGGATTATTTTGAAAAGATTTACACTATTGTTAACACAATACAAGGCTCAAGAGACACAAAAGGTAAATAGTTACTGAACGGTGTTGCTTTTTGGACGTACTAATTGTACATAATGAGGATATGTAGGATGGATAATAGTTGATACTAGTCCTGAAGAAGTAAAGATTGTAGTGGTCGGAGAATCTTTCTCTCAGATGCCAGTTCCATAATGAAGCAGTTTTGTGAAAGAAGCTGTCCATCTTGGACTTTCTTCTTACCAAGGGAATACCCACAGAATGAACATGGCTTGCCTCTGTATATAGGGGTATGGCAAGTCTTAGCTGTGAAGTCTTTCGAACACATTACATTGAAACACAGGTCCCCGTACGATCACCGAAGTTAAGCAACGTCAGTACCTAGATGAGTGACCGCTTGGGAATAGCAGGTGCTGTAAACTTGGATGTGCGGGTGATGCAATGGATAATTGCTTAGAATAGTTAATCTGAGAGCTGAGTTCCAATTCTAATTGGGGCTCGTTATATTCAATTACGCGCAAATACCATTGGAAAACCCATATAATTATCATTACACCCAGTCTAATAAGGGTATACACTGCACACACATAACAGCCAACAGACACGAACTGATTAAAACTTTGGTTAAAACATATCACGTTCAATACTTGGCTTCTTAAAAGAGTTGAAACTTTGTACTGATATCATTTCTTTATATAGTCGAACGTAAATTATTTATCTCGATTGTCCCTAATCTTTGCCCGTTTATATCTGTTGTGGATTCCGAGATGAAATTCGGTCTCCAATGAATGACAAACGCAAGAATTAAATATAAGAAATTAAATGTATTTATACAATAATACAATGGGTAATACTGTTAGTAAATCCAGGAACGCGGTTAGTCGTAATAATATATATATATTCAGTCTCGAAGTAGGACTTCCTTAGAGTCTACGTGCTTCTATGACTTCTACAAGCGGTTACCTCACACTATTACTCTACCTCCAACTCAATCACAATCTCTATCTGTCTCCGTATATTCTGACTGACTCAGGGTATTTAACGGCAGCAGTCCCAGTAACACTCTGGTCGAGTCCACTTATATGAAAAAGGGGAGGACCCCATAACAATATCTTTCCTATAGACCGGTTTGCAGAACTCAAAATCTTCATTCCTTTTCGCTCTATAGTCGATTTTTTTCTTCTTCAGGTGATTGTATGATGAGGACAACAGTCCGAACAATGTAAACAATGTAAATAACTTTTTTTTTTTGTATTTCTTTAAGGCATGGGCCACCAAGAATCCCTTCAATTTGTCTATCGGAACCGTTTCCAATAAAATCGAGATCTCCAACTACCATTGGAGTTATTGATATACTCATATGCCATATTATTTTTTAGAGTTTCACTTCAAGATGCTTGTATTTACAATGTACACACATAACAGCCAAATAGTCTCTGATTGAGGATGTTCCCAAGTATCTAGATTTAACTGACTCACCTTCAAACTGATAAAAAAGAAAACGGTGTCAACGTCCAATTATGATTGATCCCCCTCACTACCCCCGCTCATGAACAGAGAGATACAGGTTGTGAGGTGGTAGGAAAACAGATCCAACTGCTAAAGATCAGGCAACTGACAAGCAAATATGTAATAGTGAACTGTCTTAATTCACCAACACAAAACATGTTAACACAAAATACCAATCACGTTAACACTTCCAGTAAATTAAGATCAGAAACCCTGAGAGCCAAACCTGGCGTAACATCTCGGCATATATTATTATTATGGGCATTTTATTATCATTATTACTACTATTATTATTATTGTTTTATTATTATAGTTTTTTTTTATTATTATAATTATTATGAGTATATATTTTTATAACCATTATTATTATGGGCATTTATTATTATTATTGGTATTTATTATTATTATTATTATTATTATTAAAGGCATGTATTATTATTATTGGTATTTATTATTATTATTATTATTATTATTATTAAAGGCATGTATTATTATTATTGGTATCCATTATTATTATTATTATTATAGGCATGTATTATTATTATTTCTAACATAGATTAGTTTGGCACAAAACTATAAGTATGGGGCACCCAGTAAAATATCGAATTTTCTTCTTATTACATGGCAAGCAATCTAAGTCCTTATTATTATGGTTATTGTTGCCGAGGTTTTCATTATGGTAGGTCAATGGATGGTGGGGGTGATAGTGATGGTTGTGTAGCTGCGGGTGGTGGTGATGGTGGTGACACTGTTCTGTATTTTAAATCGTGCTTTGACTACGACAGCGCTGACGCGGCGGCCGATTTTGGTTTGTAACGAATCGTCATGATGCTGTCTAGTGACCGCACCGGGGAGGAGACGTCAGCCGGTGTCGACAGAGACGCCAAGTCGTGAGAAACTTGGTCCGGCAAAAAAAGGGAATCATGTCACATGGGATAATGCTTCGTTTACGCGAACATTGTGTGTACGAGCGTGAGACAATTTGTTCGCTAGTATACATGTATACACACTGACACACACAGATTAACAAATATAATTACATTTAAGAATTATATTTATACACACACACACATATATATGTGTGTGTGTGTGTGTGTGTGTGTATTTATGTATGTATAAATATAATTACATATATATATATATATTTAGACAGATATATTTTAATTTACACAAACGAAAATTTAGAACAGGCACACACACACACACATATATTTATGTATAAATACACACGCACAAACATACACGTGCATGTGTGTCTATATATATATATATATATATATATATATATATATATATATATATATATATATATAAATAAAAAGAAAGAACAGTAAGATATATAATCCAGTGTTCTTATAGGTATTTTTATTTTTACAAAATAGTGCTCGATGTAAATTTACAGAGCATTAAAATTCGCTTGAGGATGAAATGGAACTAATGTCTTTAATTTAATTGCAGAATTAAATTCGTGGCTTTTACTTCCATTTTTGAAACATGGTTAGAACTGTGTAGCGGAAAAACATATTTTAAATCAAATAAATATATATATATATTTATAATATATATATATATATATATATATATATATATATATATATATATATATATATATATATTCAACTCAAATGAGAAATGAACTAAATGAACGCTTGAAGTGATATATATATATATATATATATATATTAAGACATCGCGCGCGAATCCCTTATACATTCTTTTATAGATACAAATACTTAAGTAAATGATCTGTTTATAATAAACAGTATTAAACAACATTTACCGGCCTGAATGTCTGGTTTTTTCACAGAAAATATTCGTCCACCAACAGGATTCGAACTCGTATCCTATACGGAACTCTCATTTAGCTTAACGTGCCTTTAACCGATTTGTATCTATAAAAGAATGTATAAACATAAAAATAATTGTCGGACTTTCTCATTTTATATATATATATATATATATATATATATATATATATATATATATATATATATATATATATATATATATATATATATATATATATATATATATATATATATATATGTGAATGAGTGTGTGTATGTGTATGCGGTGGTGTGGCCTGTATACGTTTATGTGTGTATGTATTTATGTGTGCAAGCGTGTGTATTTTTGTGCACGTATTTCGTGCTACTTAAGTGATACATGTTTCTATCCCTTTAATCATAATATATTACTTAAGTACAACTCTCTAATATCAGACATGTTTGTTACGTGTGCTAGAAGCGAAGTATTGAATAGACGGTTATCGGACGCCGACATTTAAACCACGGCGTCTCACTCCACGAAAAGAATTAAAGACAATTCGCTCAATAGAAATTCCCCTGTCTTTGTGTCGTTCGTTTTGAAGCCAAACACACATACACACAAACATACACACACATCAACAACAACGGCAATATACATACATACAGTGCTGTTCGATTATATGTTTATGAGTTGTATTGCTAAATTTATTTAATATACATTGCTGTTCGATAAAAGTGACTCACCTGATTTTTTTTTTAATAAAAATATTTTTTGTCTATTGTTTTTGGGGTCAAACTAATTTTTAATCTTACTAATATAAAGACCCCTTCCCGACCACCTAGGAAAAAAGTTTATTCACCCTAAGGTATTCTATTGATAATTATAAATTTGGATATAAATGAGATTCAGGAAAAAACTCTGTGCAAAAAAGTGACTCAGATATCGCATTCTAAGGATTAAACTGGTAAATTTAAAGGACTTTTGACAAAATATTAAAAACTATTTTACAATACAGGCAGAACAATATTCTAGAGAATTCTAGAACAGCTTAAATTAAATCTAGAGTATTAACTGGCAGAACTGGCAGGGTAATCAAGAGAGAAGTTGCGAAGAATAGGACTATAACTAGGCAAGAAATTGCAGCCAGTATAAACGAAGAGCAAGGTGTTAGTCTTGCCTCTTCAACAGTCCGTCAGAACAAGGTTACAAATCTTGTTAGAACAAGGCTACAAATCTTGTACATGAAGGTTTAAGCCGCTAATAAGCAAATCCAACAAAGCCAAGAGACTTGAATGGGCTCACTATTACAAAAATTTCACCGTAGAAGACTGGAAGAATGTTCTCTTCTCCGATGAAATGAAAGTTGAGCTAAATTCAAAGGATAAGGTAAGTCACTTTTATCGAACAGCACTGTATATATGCATGTGTAGGTGGGATAAATGAAATTTGAGGAGATTCAATGACAGACGAAACATTTGTAATGACCTGTCTCCATTAGAAAACGAATCTGATTTTACATTAAGAAACATTTACATTCTTCTTCTATGTGCCGCATCTCTTCAGCACGAGATTATGGCTCTCCACAATTTCCTGTCCTTTGGAGCTCTTAATAAATTTTGTCTTTTCTTTCCATTCTATCCATTTAATCAAGTTCAAGTGCGTTATGTATTGTTTTCCACGGCACCCACTTGCCTTCATTCTCTCCAGTGAGGATTAGCATTTCCAAACCCTCTTTCCTCATTTTGTGCCCCAGAAACCTCAACTATTTCTTCCTGGTGTTAAATATGTCCTTCTTATTTCCATATTCTATAAAAATTCGACGTTGCGCACATGTTTGGTCCATGTCATTCTAAACATCTAGCGAAACTAAACGTGTTTCATGTTAAGTGTCTTGATTTATTGCATTTACTGTATGACGGCTTATGGCCACATTACGTCGAAACACCGCTCCACGAAGTTAAGCAACGTCGAGACTGATCAGTACTTAGATGGGTAAACGCTTGGGAATACCAGGTGCTGTCAGTTTGGGTGTGCAGGTAATGTAATCCGTGAGCCGAGTTCCATTTTCCCTATGGGTTCGTTATATTTCCTTACGCGCAATACTCGTGGGAAAGGAATGAATCCACCTCTCCCCAGCTATGGGTTAATTAGTACGACTTGTATCACTAAATAATTATTATCGAACAAAAAAATTTTAGAATCTAAAAATATTTTCTGCAAATATAAATAACGCAATGGGTTGATGAGCCGTAGAAAGTGAATCAATAAAGGCATTAACTGTATTGTTAGAATTTAATTAATTACAACTCACCTTTTTTGCTTATATGTCTTACATTGCTTCCGTATAAATTTAATGTGAAAAGGAAGTATATTGAAATCGCACACACCCTTATTAAACATATATATAACCAAGACTCTATATTGCCATCGAAAACAAAAAATCGGTATGCCACAAAGATAAAATGTCTTTTTGGAACACTTATCCCATATCATTTATAAAATGATTTTTTTTTTTTTTTTTTGTTATCTGTTAACCATTTGACCCCAGGCAAAGCGATATTAATTACTAAGATGCAAAAGTTTACTGAAAGTGAAAGAGAATGAGAAAACTTTATTGAGGAGAAAAGAAAATCAAAAGACAGGTTTCAGAAAGGCCGAAGATGACGATAGACGTTTCCTTTAAATTTTTAAAGATCCTGCCTGGCATGTAAGTAAGAAGCCGGAAGAAAGTTCCACGTGCGAGAAGTACAAGGAACGAAACTATTAGAACATAATTTATGGTCACATCTAGCTACTTCACAAGGAAACTCTGAGACCTAATTGCCAGTCTAGTAGTCTGCTTAAATTCATGTGGTCGTGCTCCTAATGAGAATAGCTTATACGAACAATTGCCATGAAAATATTTGTGTGTGGATAAAATGTTTGAAAATGAAATGCGTTTTGCGCATGCGCGTTGGTAAGGGGCCTAATAACAAGTTTTAACTTCAAATTCTTGTGTCTACTTATACTTATGTCTACGTATATTTAAGTGAGATTTATTTAATAATCGTAAATGAAACAATGCCGCAAATGAAGCACTAAAATGTAAACAAATACTAAAGTTAATTTCAAAATTTTGAAATTCAGTTTAAACACGTAAATTCATTTTAGCGCTATAATTCATACCATTATGGATCTTGTCGTTTCTACTCATTTCTCTCCACGCTTTCTCTCTCTCTCTCTCTCTCTCTCTCTCTCTCTCTCTCTCTCTCTTATCACTCATTATTCTGATGATTCATCTCAGAACTGGCACCAACTGACTGTGGGATATCTACAGATTATATCCATCAGAAATGTCGCAGAATCTATCACGTAACTAAACACAGAAATGAGAAAACGGAAAGGAATAGCAAAAGACGCCTTTCAAAAACTAAGCAAAGTATGAAGACATATGAAAATGTCTTTAAAAACAAAGAAAATAGCGCTGAACTGCTATTCTATCCACCAATACGGCAGTAAATGCTGGACAATTTCCTTACAGATGAAGATGACACGTAATGTGACAGAGATGTACTTGCACAGAATTTGGCTAAATCATCGACATAACACGTGAAAAACGAGGATATTTAAAAAAAAATATAAAACTAAAAAATGAATTGTACTTACAATTATGAAGAAGCAGTTAACTTGTGGAACCCACAATGAGGAAAGAATGCTTGGAAAATTGATAGTTTGGATGGCTTAATGAAAACAAGAGAAGTAGTAAAAACAGTGACAAAGGAGAAAGAGCGAATTAACGAATTTGAATGAGCGGGTTGTAGAAGAAGATCGTACTGCGATGGTAATGAATCAAAGGCTAATTAGAGTACCAAAAACAAAAAACAAAAAATATATTAAGAGACATGATCATCTACATCCTGAAAGGATATACATAGAACAAAAAGTAGACAAATTGACCATGAAATATATCTTTACTATTCCAGCCAATAATAACGAACATTCATTTCAAAATACTGAAAGATGATAATTCTACGTAGCTTTGGAAGCTAAATTATTATTATTATTATTATTATTATTATTATTATTATCATCATTATTATTATTATTATTACCTTTAATTTCTGTTGTATACACATATTCCTTTTTGGGTCCCAACCAGAGATCTAAAGTCAAAAATGGCTTTATGACATCTTCCATTGATCCTTTTTGTAAAAAGAAAATAAAACAAACTCAAATCACATATTTTACATAGATAAAACTCTTCGTAATGTATGAGTTGTGCTTGTGAATACAATTTTTTGTATTTCTTTAAAGCATGGGCTAGCCGGTATCTCTTCACTGAGTCTTCTGGAAACTTTGCCAATCAATCCAAGTGTTCAAACTACAACTGGAAATATATGATGTCCTCGTCTGCTACATTTTTTTTGAGATTTCCACTTCACGATGCTTGTATTTGAATAGTTTTTTGAAAATCTTCAAAGATACAATACAATCTGGTGGAACTGCCATGTCAATAAGAAATCACATTCTGTTATTGTTCTCCTTTATCGCAATGTCTTGGCAAATAACTTTGATTGTTCTGACTGTGTGTATTGTAAAATCCCATAAAATTGTTACAGGTCCTATTCCTGTAACCAGGTTTGGGTGATGTTAATTCCAGTTTCTTTCAGTCACATTCCCATAAAAGTTGCATATTTTCCAGTGCAAATATTGGCCTACTCTATCATGCCGAGTTTTATATTCACTTGGTTCTAACAATATGCAGCGTAATAGAAGATGTTCCAAGACATTTATCTTGTTCGTTTTGCATATAGAAAAAGGCTTATAGTATATTTATCATCATGCGAGAGAATAGTTTTCAAACCCAACATATTCTTTTACTATTGTAAATAGAGAGAACCGTTGTAAACAAAGACCGATAGAGAGCTAAGGGAAGTTAGAGCCTATGGGATTAGATTAGATCAGTTTTAGATCTTTCAAAGATCAGTTCCGAAGTCAAATAAGTAAACTACTACACTTTTTATTTGTGGAGTCTATTAAATATTAACAGAGATACAGTTCAATCATCTCTAGCGTATGACTTCACTTTCCTAACTCGGAATAAATATTACACCCCCAGGGCTGAATACCACAAGCTGAATATGCAATAGCTTACGATAATCTTCGAGCCAGTATAGAGAATAATTTGAATATCCAAGGCTCATAGGTACTCTAAGCCTGGCATAACAGCTATTGGCGCCGAAAATGGAATTTATATGTCGACTTCAAATTCCAGCCAATGGTGAGGTGTGAAGTTTGTACCATTGTCTTTGAGAAAGTCATGAATCCGTCTCTGTTCACAACAGCTACGGGGAAATGGTATGGCAGACTGGGCTCTTCAGCTTTCAAGTGGAGCCAGTCTAATTTAAATAAGAGTGGATTCTGTTAGGCTAAGATCTTATTCTAAACACACCCATTGCTCTCCCAACAACTCTACAATGGATTTTTTCTTTCATGTGACAGGAAAAACGTGTTGGATCATGACTCTCCACAAGTTCCTCTCCCTTTTAGATCTAATCAATGTTTCTTTTTTACCATACCTCTTTCTTCCTGTTCTGATATTAATTCATAAAAATTCGATAGGTATCTTACTCGCTGCTTTTCCCTGTCCCTCTTGCACCACGTTTTGCCTTGTGAGTGTTAAATTTTCCAGGCTTTTATTATTTGTCCAATAAATTTCAACCATTTTCT
>CAHIKZ030000646.1:1420000-1425000 GCA_903632075.3 Acanthosepion pharaonis
AATTCCAACAATGTTTGCAAGATGGAGATTTAGATTTTACCGGCCCATCAAGCCCCACGGGTCATTTCGCACCGAATCGAGTAGTTTTAAGATTTGTTTTTATCTTCTGTTTTGAAGACAATTTCCTTTATAATTTGTTATGTAAGAGTGGCGATGTAATTCGATTTTAATTCCATTTTCTAGGCGTTTGTTTATACGGTTCCCCTTTTATATTTTGTGGCAGAGTTTTGTTACTTTTTAAAATTCTAGGATTTATTTTACAAATATTATTAGAAATAAGCTTATTTACAAAAATGTAATGCTTGTAATAACTTTTTTTCAAAAAGTGTATTTTTGGTAATTGTTATTTTTTTTTTACAAAAGTTTATTACGGTTCTTTTTTCTTTTTCTTTTTTGAATATGAGAATGTATTGCTGGTATTTTTACTACAAAAATGAATATTTATACATTCATAGTGTTTTGACCCCAGTTTGGGGGTTAAATATTTGCTCATGGCTGGGACCCTAACAGGGGCTAGCACTCAGAATCAGCGTGGACCTGGGAACAACTGCAATTAAGACGAACATACAATATTTACTACTGTATTTATGTGAATGGTGACATACTAATTATCGACCTTAGGTATGCTACAACAGAGTATTTTTGTGACGTCTGGACTGCAGCTTCCGACTCCTCAGAGTCTAGCCTTGACAGAGTTCAAAAGCAACCTCCTGGTCTTGTCGGTAAGAAATTATTTTCCACACTGCACCCTCTTTTCACAAACGAAACGAAGCTAGCCTTTCGCTACTCTAACGGTATTTTCAGGAGGCACGGTGGATAGCGACTCAGATTGAGGAATCGGAGAGCCGAGTTCGAATTCTAGTCGAATCCATTATATTCTCTTACGTGCTAATACCCTTGGGAAAAGTACGATTTCTCATTTTCTCTCCCCAGCTTTGGGTAAGTAGCAGGACAGACCTGGTTCTATAGCCTTGGATGGCAACATATCTACTGCAGAAAGAAATGGCAACCTTCTGCAGAAAAAAAAATCTGCCTCTGGAGTCATGTATCGAAGGATACATGATCGCCTAAACGTGTATTACGCATGGCGCATAACTGTCTGATCGCTATTTTCATGGCAAATATTCAGACGGGGTTCATTTCTTAATTCCACCAGCTCAGACTATTGCCATTCTACTACTGTTTTCTTCAGCATGCCCTGTGAGTTTTAAATTACTCATTACTCATCTTTACTCATTATGAGTACCCTAAGATTCCATCTGTTTGTAGTCGTTAGCAGTAGTTTCTTTTTTAATGATTGTCCTTCTTAAAACTCCTTCATTTTCCACTTTCTCTATCCGTAGCATTCTTAGCATTCATTTTAGAATCATATCTTTGCCACTTCAATTCCCTTCTTCATCAGAAAACACCACTAACGTGGGTCATCATGCCAAAATCACTCAATCCTTTATATTAGTCGCACACAGGAAGTGTGCGTTTATGTGCGCATGCGTATGAGAGAAAAAGCAAAAAAAGTACTGTATAAATAGAGAGTTACATTGGTCGTGTCATATTCGTCAAGACCATAAAATTGCTATACGCATAAGGGGCGTAATCTCCTAACGATGACCCATATAGTTAAACAGCAGTGGGACTTTAAATATAGAACGATAAGAATGTATCTGACGGTATTTCTCCCTTGAGTCCAGTTTTGGTCTCGACGCCATTTTCTGGGCTAGCAAAGAAAAATTGACCAAAAGTTAATGCCGCGGAAAGAATTGAAATAATTCTTTTTCATATCCCATTTCTTTCTCCTTTATTGCGTAGAGAAACAATTTTTGTACATTCCGTCTTTTTAATCTTATTTGTTTTCATTCTGGCTGGGCACATCCAGCAAAATACCCAATGTTTATCTGCGGCTATTTTTGTAAAGCGACTTCGGTCCCAGACAGTTATAGCACGATACTCAGAACAACAGATCGATAGCTGAGACGTTTACGTACACTGGTGGTAACACTCCTTACGACCTAACCCTTTTAAAAAAAAGTTATCCTTTTTTTTATGTGCCGCCTGCCGTCAGGATGTGGGTGATCAACTTCTTTGATTGTAAGGTAGATGATTCGATTTATTTTCTTAGCGAGCAATAACTGATGAATAAAATATTTAAGAATTAGACAAGTCTAATGAAACAAGAACAGTCTATCCCCGTAGATTAAATAAAGGTTTCAGTTACCTGTATGTTACCCGGATCGATAAACACCTGAAGTGATAAAAAAAAAGAAAGATGAGTAAAATAGTCCGAATGTAGATAGCATAAATTACATTGTGGTGTAATGGATAACGGCTCGGGAGAGCCGAGTTCGAATCCCAGTTGGGTTTATTATATTCACTTACATGCAAATACCATTAATAAATCCATGTCTTCTTCACTAAGATAGGAATAAATTGTAGGACGGACAGGGTTCTAGAATGAAACGGCAGCATACTGCGGGGAGAAAAGTTTTCTGCCTGGTCAGTCCAAACTCGAAAGAGACATGATCGCCCAAACGTGTATATTGCATGGTATTTAACTGAGTGACTTCTATCCTCGCTGGCTTTCTGTCAAAACTAAAATACGCCGAGTAAATAAGGATGGCTCATCTCCGAAAATACACAGCTTTAACCGACAACGTTTGATATTTGTTAATACAGTAAGTCCCCGGGTTACGACAGTCCAAATCTACGACGATTCGTAATTACGACGCATCCATTAATCTTCGTTCGACTTATGCCGTTTGCCTCGTACATAAGTCGGCGTATGCCAGTTCCTGCTTTTTACGCCATATTAAATTACTGTGCATTCGCTCTCTTTCTTTAATGTTGTGCTTGTGAAAAATTATTTCTCTTCATTATGTTTCCCAAGCTTGGCGTTGTTTCGAAGAAAGGGATAGCCATCACAATGAAAAGGAAATTAGACATTGTTAAACGCTTTGAAAAGAGGGGGACAACGACGAACATTGACCGGAAGCTTCGTTTGGCTGTCGCTTAAAACATCTCCATATGTATATACATATTGATTTTCCATGTACGAGATAAAGATATTTTCTTGTTAAACTATGAGTTGGTGAATGCCCGATAGAAAATATTTTCAGAGATGCTGCTGCTTTCAAATACTGCAAGAAAGACAATATCTTATGCTTCGTCTTCTCATTTATCGAGAGCCAATGATATTTTTTTCGTTCTAATCATGTTATCATCTATCATAGAAATGAGTTGCTGTGTCCGAGATTATGACTTTACTATTACGTTAGCATAGGTGAGCGACGTAAGTGCTTATTCCCGGCAAATCGCAGGCACGTTCCGACTTACACGGAAAATCGCGTTACGACGCATCGTAGTAAGGGAAATCTGTCATAAGTAGAGAACCCTCTGTACAGGCAATTCTAACATTAAACATTCCCTCTGTAGAACTACTTTCAAATTCTAGAAAGATTACTGAATGTTTGAAACTCTTGTGGGGAACACATTCTCTTTATTTTCTAGCAAGAGAGTTTTTCTCGACCGAGTCCCTCCTTCAAATCTATAAATCGACCATTCGCCCTTGCATGGTATACTGCTGCCATATATGGTCTGGTGCCCATGCTGTTCGCCTTAAGGTCCTCGACAAAATCCAGAGACAGATATGCAATGTAATTGGCTCTGATCTGACATCTCGTCTACAGTCGCTCTCTCACAGACGTGCCGTCGCCTCCTCCTGTCTTTTCTACAAATACTTTCATGGTAACTGCTTCGATGAGCTACTTTCGCTAGTTCCCAGACTGCATGAATTTAAACGTGCTACTAGACTGGCATCTCGTGCCCCACCCTTTCACTGTCGAAACAATTAAATGTAGCCATCTCTTCTACTCCAATAGCTTCATGTCTCGCACCTCCCATCTGTGGAATTCCCTTCCTATTATTTGTTACTCTGATAGTTATAATCTCCAAATATTCAAATGTAATGTCAATCGACATCTCCAGATGCCTTGATCTATTCCCTGCCTTTCTCTTCATCCTTTCCTCTATCACGCCTCTTTACTCTCGCTCCCACCTTCTCTAACCCCCTTGCGTGCTAGTGACACTCCCGCCTTGCTTGGGGTGAAATGCTTAAAAAAAAGAAATGTGGTAGAGAAACCGAGTGCGTGTTTCCGCGCTTGTGTTTTTAACTGAAAGTGACTAGATCCCATTTTTTTAAATCAATTCACCCCAAACAAGGCAATAACTTCACTAAGACGCATGGGGCTATTGGAAGTGAAAGAGAAAGAAAATACTTTAGAAGGAAAAAAAAACTCATTACTTGGCCTTTTTTTGGAAAGAAACAGATAAAGCGAAAATGAACATGGATTAAAGTTAACATTATCATTTTAAATATCAATAAAAACAGGAGGTTAAGTTATGTATACCTAAAATTATTATTGATTTACACCTGGACTTCGTAAATTAATCTCGTCGTGAAGGACGAGCACTTTTTTTTGTTGTTTTTTTTTTTGTTTTTTTTGTTATTTTTTTTTCATTTTTGTTTTTTATGGGGATGCTTTCTTCGAGTATTGATTATTATCTCACGAAGTTGTGAAATGATATATTTCGAACGGGGAACTTATATAACTTCCTATCACCGACTTGTCCCACCTTTCCATGACCAAGATAAGCTACTGATATTATTCGAAGCTCAATTCTGTGCTTGCTGGTTATGAGGTCACTTGTCAGGTCAACTCTCCGATACACCTAGTTCCTATGATGCTTTATTGTGAAACCGATTGTAAAGACTACTATGGCATCTCCGAGGGTGAGCCCAAAGTCTACTGAGATGAACCAAAAGTCTTCTTATTGACATTAAATTTGATCAAATAGCTGCTATATACTTTTCCTGGAAATTCTAAAGGAAAGAATCTGTTTCTCCCTGCGATTTGATCCCTCGACAAATATTATTTTGTTTATGTCATAGATGACGGAGAAAAGAGCAGCTCCACTGGCATTTGTGCAATCCGTTGTCCGATAACAAG
>CAHIKZ030000646.1:1432500-1465000 GCA_903632075.3 Acanthosepion pharaonis
TCTTTGTCTCCTTTTTTATTATTTTGCATATCACTATAGCATTAACCAGCCAACTTAACAAGACAGAATGCGGTTACAAAATAGCTCAAAAAAGAAAATAAACCATCTATTTTTACATGGATGACTTAAAATTGTATGCTAGGAATGACAATGAGCTGGAAGGTCTTCTGCAAACTGTAAAATGCTTCAGTGAAGACATTGGAATGAAATTCAATTTGGATAAATGTGCTAAAGCTACAGTTTTACGAGGATCACAACAAACTTCCTCTATTAGTTTAGACCCTGCTGTAACAATAAAAGATTTAGAACAAGGATCTTATAAGTAAGGGTGTAAATGAGAGTGAAGGAATTCACCATAAGAAAATGAAAAGAAATAGTGCGTAAAGAGTACTATAGAAGGGTACGACTGGTATTAAAAACTGAATTGAATTCTCAGAACAGAATTATGGCCATTAATAACCTTGCCATCCCAGTGGTCCAATATAGTTTCAACATCTTGAACTGGACTCTAAATGACATCAGACAAATGGATTCTAAAAACAAGAAAGCTTCTTTCTAAGTATAAGATGCATCATCCAAAGGCTGATGTAGAATACATACCCCGTAAAGAAGGTGGAAGAGGTCTTATTCAGCTAGAATTGTCATACAAGACAACAACTATTGGCTTACTAACTTACATGGAAACAACAAATGACTGGATGATAAAATTAGTGAAACAACATGAAAAACAGAAAGAAAAAATATTCAATAATAAAAGAAGGCAGTAAATACAAAAACAACATTTGTTTAGTAGATTCTGTAGTAAATCAAAACAGAAGCCAAGAACCAACTATTGCAGCAAAAGATATGAAAAAAAAGAAAGCCAAGAATAAAGCCCTTGAACAGATGAAACAACGCTGGCAAGACAAACCTCTGCATGGCCAATATCCAGAACGTGCAAATAAACCCAATGTTGATAAAGTTAATACTCATCGATGGTTACGAGCATCTGGATTAAAAGTCTGAAACTGAAGGCTTTATTCTTGCAGCGCAAGACCAGAGTCTTTTTTCACTAGGAATTTTCAGGCAAATATCATACATAATAATGTGGATCCAAAATGCAGGTTCTGTGACAAATACCAAGAAACAATAGACCATCTAATCTCAGGATGTTCTATACTTGCCCCAAATGAATATAAAAATCGTCACGATAGAGTTGGGGCAATACTTACACTGGACAATGTGCAAACACTTTGGAAAATGTGTAAGCAAACACTGGTATGAACATCGGCCAGCGCCGGTTACAGAAATAGAAGATGTCACCATTCTATGGGATTATACCATCCACACAGACAGAAAAATTGGAAGCAAATAGGCCGGACATTATTGTCAAAAACCAGAAAAAAAAAACTTGCCTACTAATTGATATGGCTTGTCCCGGATTGTAACATAGCAACCAAGGAATTTGAAAACTATCAAAATACAAAGACCTGGAAATTGAAATAGAAAAATGTGGAAATTGAAAACAAGAATAATACCAGTGGTAATAGGTGCACTTTGGAATTATAAAAATGGAACAAAACAACACATTGAAAGAATCCCTGAAACCCCAGCTTAAGAGACATACAGAAAATTGTCTTATTAAGTACAGCACACACATAAGGAGAACTTTGTCTATGTAACGCTAGCAACTTCATCGGAGATAAAAAAAAAAAAAAAAAAAAAATTAACATGAAATGTGCTTATAACAACACACCACGACCTGCCTTAGGTCTTTCCGCAGACTTGGTAGGTAGTGTGTCCATAGCAGAAATCGAATGATGATGATAATAATAATAATAATAATAAAATTAATAATAATAATAATAATAATTATTATTATTATTATTATTAACATTTCAGGAAGAGAAAGTTCCTCTGGTCCGAATTGAGCTAGTAAATTTGTTTTGAAAAAGGCACGAAATCCTCAATCTTTAGGCAATTCATTGAAATGCTGTGGCTGACCTTTTGCATATATTTATGTATGTTTAAGGCAAATATTATTAAAGACAACAGATATTTAGTATTGATTAATTTTATTGACCGATTTTTTCCAGAGACTAGAGGTAGTCTATATTTAAACTGATGATGACGTAAGAAAATTGAATGCTTGAATCATGTTTCTTCCGAAATGAACTTTGGACAATTTCTGATAGAATTTTCTCCTTATCTGAGAATTATTCGTAATTCGGGAAAAATCGATCAATAAAACTAATCGACACAAAATGTCTGTTATCTTTAATAACATTTGCTGCGTAAATACTCACTGTCTATGGATGTATGCGTGTAGGAATGTCGTTAGATAGATAGATAGATAGATAGATAGATAGATAGATAGATAGATAGATTAGTAAAGACTGATCGATAAATATAAACGATTATTAATATAAAGAAAGAAAGAAAAAGAAAGAAGATAAAAAGAAAGACTGCTATGAGGATATAGTAACAAATTGATAGAAAGATATTTTTCTAGTTACAGTCAATTTTCACCTCGTCTATATGTTGGCGTAATTTACAAACTAGTTTATAAGTATTTGTGTGGGCCTGACTCATATAAATACCCATGTGCGTGTGTGAGAGGGAGACAGAGGAAAATGGCCTAAAAAACAAAAGAAAAATATGCCAGAAAAATATTGAAATATTAGAGTGAAAGAGGAAATAAGACAGAGAGCGGCGACAGAGAAACGTAATGTCGAGACATGACACGAAACAAGGTCAAGTCGCCCACCAAAGAGCTGACAACAAAACATCATAAAACAATTTTCAAATAATTATTTGAAAAAAGTCAAAATACTGGAAACCTTCAGTTTCTTCAACTCCCACTGGTAAAATACGACCGAACACACAGGAGCTAATGAAGAACAGAACGTACAAGTCGATAGGACGGAGGTATGACGCCTCCTAGACATGTCTAATTCTATTATCTTGGCATGTCTAAGGCAGGAACAGAAGAGGTTCCGATGCCTACTGCGACTGCGCAAGACGCTGTTTCGCTTTCTAACTGGAATCACGTGTGCTGTGTGTTTATAAAATAAAATAATAGAAAGTGATAGCGAGAGGTGAGAAGTAGATTATGAGACAATCAAAAGGAGGATTTTTTTTTTAAATCAGTTCATCCCAGGCAAGATGATAATGCCACTAAGATGCAAGGAACTAGCGGGAGTAAAAGAAAATGAAAAAGACTTTATAAAGAACCGGAAGCACAAGAAACATGGGATATACACCCCTTACTCCTGTTCAATTTACAATATTTCGTTTCTAGTTTATAAGATATCTGCAAGGTAAATGGCTGGGCAGTTGTTTTGAAATTGAAAATTCAAGTTTGAATTTAGATTCAAGATTTCAATTGTTGAAAGGTGGGCGCATCAGTATAATTCTAATCCTGAACAGAAGTTGAAAATAAGGGTAGTTCGAAGTTAATCTCAAGAAAATAGTAGGAAAACACGTCCAGATTCTGGTTTGATAATTAAAACTCGAAGTTTAATTAATGCAAATAAGTATTTAAGTCAATGGAAGCAAAAAGAAAATTAAATTTTAACGAATTAAGGCCTCTTAAAATAAAATAAAAAACATAATTACGTCAACAATATGAGCTTGAGCTAAAATTCCTATCGATCGAAATGGCGGACATTTTGAATGTTATGAACCATCAAAGCACAATTTATCATAGCGAGTAGAGAAAAATATGTTCTTTATCTAAATAAATCTTTTTTTTTTTTTTCTGCAAATGTAATGCATTGGCCTTTTAAAGTTACAGGCCGTAGTAACAAATTATAATTTTTATTAAAATGTCTTTTTTTTTCCTTCCAACATCTATTATTGCAATTTAGGAAGAGACTATAAAATAATTCATGATATGATAAAATAAGACTAGAAAAAAATACCATATGCAATTTTAAGTATTTGGTTCTCCATTAATATATTTTCAAAATTATTTCTCTTCTGTCTTTCTTGTCTATATAATAAATGCGAATGTCAGTGTGTCACTGTGTCACACTTTTTTCAACTTAAAGGGACATAACTCTCTAACTTTTAATTGCTCATTTCAAATGAAAAAACACTACTGTTCTCAAATTAGTTTCTAAATAAAATTGTCGGTGTTTCAACTTTACTCCTAGAGGCCGTAGCTCAACATATCATACCATTTTGAAATCAGGCCGACTCCATGAGCAAATTAAAACCATTCCGGGTCAGACCCGCAATCCTGAAATTTTGGATTTCCGAGTTTTCATTACTGTGTTTGTCTTCGGCGATTTTTTACGTGATGTTTTGCGACGAATTTTTTGTACGATAACAATTTTTATAACTTGGACATAAATTTAGGAATAATCAAAATTAATTACGAAATTCAGCGAGAGTCACACACGAAATAAAAATAATTGTTTGTATGGATAGTAAGGCCCTACGTACATCAAATTGTATTCAAAATAATTGTCATTGAACATTTAAAAGGTAAGTTTATATATTAATGCAATACTTAAATACAGCGATCAATTTTAAGTTGTGTCGTTTATATCTATTCCTTCTAAAGGCCCAATCAGGACCAACTCCCACCAACCCCCAGCAGGAGCTAGCTTAAATTCCGGCGTTCGGATTGTTGCCTCCTCTTTATTGCCATATTCACGGCGTTTCAACCATTGTACGCTCCGATCTTCTTCAGGTAATATAAGGTGGAATTTCGAACCAATATTTAGTCCACGGGGTAGATAGTTCTAATTCTACGTGTCATGTCTTTTTTTTTTGGTTATCACGGTATTAGTAAATTCCTTTAGTAACACCAAGTTTTTGTTCCCTCTGCTGTGGCCAGGTGTTGAACTCGCAACTCTTTGAGTCAAATTACTTTTTGGATGACTCAACCATCGCTTTTAACCATTTTTATCGTTGGAGGAATCACTCAGTGAATTTTTGAGACTTCTATATTCCTGTTATTAAAATCCTCGATTTGATGAAATAAACTCTTGCACTTTGCAATCAAAGTAATATAAACGATGACTGTATGAATTTCTCGGACGGGGACGTATTATTTACTTTATTTAACTTCGGACAATTATCCTAATCTTTGCTGTTATATCACATTTCAGCCATTGTGGACTTTTTCAGATTTCTGACTGTTCAAGTTACCTTCAGTGAATTTCGAACGGAACAATGCCTTAAATGATTAAAACGTTGGTTCGTGGATATGTTGATATAGTAACTGTGAGTTCAATCCCTGTGTCTAGTGGTATTAGACTCAGTGGAAAAAGTGTCAGCAATAACAGAGCAATACTGTTAAGAACAAGACGAGATATTCCAAGACATGAACAGCGGAACGAGAAAAACCTAAATTAAGGGCTCAATTTGAAATTCCCAGAAGGCTACTCGGATTGAAAGACACCTGAAGAAGACCGGGGGTCACAATGATCGAAACGTTACGATAAAAAAGATGATATTAGTCCTAATGGAAATAACGTAAACAAAATTCAGAATGATTAAAACTCATTGAGATTAGAATATTCGAATCGTGTAAATTTTAGCCTCGATATTTTAATTGTCATTGTCAATATTTCTGAAATAAAGTATTGTAAGTATTTACATTTTTCGGACTGTTGTCCTCATCTTTATTGCCATATTCACAACGTTTCGGCCATAGCACGCTCCGTCCTTCCTCGGGTGATTTGAACTTCGATTTTAATTTTTAGGATTTATAAACATAATGTTTCAGTTCAAGTTTATTTGGTCCACCGGAGTAAATTGGTCTAGTTCCACGCCCCTTCCGGGTGTCTCAGTTATCTCCCTTTAGCTCAACTTTCCAAGTTTTGTTCACCACTGCAGCAACCATTGAACTCATAAATCTTTGTTTCAAGTCACTGGATACAACTGACGCTTTTATCCACTGGTCAATGTGTCCTTGAGGACATCGGTGTATGAATTTTGGGACTTATAAGCTTAATGCCTCAGTTCATTTATGTTAAAGTTTTCGTATTTTCCAGTGATGTTCTCTGTCTGTTATTTCAACTTCATCCCACGTTGATTTCCCTTTTCCCTCCATATGTTTTCAGCTTCGCCTGATTTTTCTATTTCCCCTCGTGTTACGGCTTTATGATGTTCTTGTAGTCTTACCTTAAGGGGGGCGGGGCTGTTTCTCCTTTATATTTTGTTACCAAAAGTATTTGGCGTACACAAAATCCTTAGTCATGTTCTTCCCTTCATTCAGAAGAGGTGTTTGAGAAGTGTCGAACCAATTTTGAAGGTCGCCCTGAGGTTATATGTACCACATTTCGAAATTCTAATCACCTGAAGAAGGCCAGAGCGTACATCGGTCGAAACGTCGTGAGTATGACAATAAAGATGAGGACATCAGTCCGAACATTGTAAATAATGTAAATGAATGACAGTTGTTTAATCAATAGTGAATGAGGCTTGTTGTACTGTCGAGGTGAATGATACACAGAGAAGAATGAGTGTTTAATATATTTATTCAGCACCAGTATCCCGGTGCTAACGGATATATACAAAAAATACAGAACAATAAGTTACAAAACAATTAACAAGACAACTTACAAGGAATAGAGGAGGGTCAAATTCTGTATAGCCAAACGAATTAAGATCAGTCCGAATATTAATCAGCTTAGTATCAACTTATTAATCAACTGTTGAACTCCTTAATCGTAGACTATTTAAGGCTATGACCCAGGTCATCTGGTAGAGTGCTGAAGGGGTGCTAGCTACTCTACAACAAAGTTTAATATTGAAGACAATCGTTTATGATAGCTGTAAATTTAAATATATCTACAGGAAAACTGGAGCCATGCGAACAAATGATAAGTCCTTGAGTAATAAGGCAATAGGTAATCTGTAAATAGATGGTGTTGCTGAAATGGAGTGAGCAGTACACATACTGTATATTGTGAGGTAAGTAGATATGAAGAAGACATTATTAGTATACAGTGTAACCCGGATATAAGAGAAACCCGGATATAAGAGAAACCCGGATATAAGAGAGATTTTCTCTGGTCCCAAATTAGAGCCTGTGTTAATTTATATAAAATAGACCAAACCCGGATATAAGAGACTTTTTCTCCGGTCCCGACAACTCTCTTATATCCGGGTTACACTGTATATTGTTTTGTTTTTTTTAGAAAAGGAATATGTAACCATGGCAATTTTCTAAGCGTCGCACAAGGCCGAAAGTATGGGGACAACCTGTGAGGATCGAACTCACTACTCAGTCATAATTACGCTAGCGTGACAAACTTGCTAACCATGACACCACGTTGAGGTATCCAAGGACTATGTAACCATGTTGGTGGAGGTGTTTATCAGACTTTTCCATCAATCGTAAGCTTTCTGAGTAAAGAAAATTAATAAAATAAAAATAATATCCCTGTCTATACCCCTGGGATGGGGTATTGTAACTATTTACACTATTTAGAGTGTTCGGAAAAGTGTCCTCATTTTTATTGCCATATAGCCCAGTGGCTAAAAGCGTTGGTTGAAGTAACCCAGTGACTTGACCGAAAAGAGTTTTTAGTTCAAAACCTGGCCACAGTAGAGGTGAACAAAAACTTGCAGGGAAATTAGTGAAACTGAGATAGCCAGAAAAGGCATGGCACGTGGAACTAGAACAATTTCACCCGGTGGACGAAATAAAGGGTTCTATTCGAAATTCCAGCGTATATCACCTGAGGAAGGCCGGAACGTACAACGGTCGAAACGGCGTGAATATGGCAAAAAAGATTAGGACAATACTCCGAACAATGTAAATAGTTTAAATAGAAAATAAAATCGATAAAATTAAATTTAAAATAAAATTAAATAGATAAAATTACGGGACAAAATTGTGTGGTTGGTAACATTAAAAAAATCTGGATACGAAATACTTTACTGACTTATTTGGGACGATTTCGATTAAAAACAAAACAAAATCCTACAAGCTATAAATCGTGGAATGAAAGAATTGTTAAAGCTGATAAACTGATAAGAGAGAGTTTTGTTCAGTCATTTCTCGTAATCACACATTGCTCTGCCGGGCCTACTGGGTCAATCCCTGGCTGAAAATGGAAAAATTTTATGAGACATTTAAGAGAGAAGCTATTTATAGTCATTTAATTGATTTAGACATCCCTGTGTTAAAAAAGAATCTTTTGATGTTAAGTATCGTACGTTTCGAGATGAAAGAGTAAAGTCTTTTCACTGTCGAGAGAACGATGCTAAGAAATACTTCTTTAAAAAAAAATGGTATCTTTTGATTTCTACCCTGTAGGAAACTTTTCTCAAATTTTTGACAGCACCAGAACTGATAGCAGTAGTAGTTGACACTAACGATATATTTAAAAATGATTCATTTTGAAGTTTTAATGCATCATTTAATATGTCAATGTAATATAAGGAGGGACAAATGAAAACAACGTATGGTTTCTATTTTAATTTTTTAAGATATTTTTAATTGGCAATAAAGCCACTAAGATACAAAGGGTTACAGGGTGTTGAAGAATTAAGAACAGAAACATTAATAATGAGCGGGAAGATTAAAGAGTAATCAGGAAGACAATAGATAGCGATTGAAATTGCATTTAAATTTCTGCAGATTAAAGTTGTCTGGAAAACATGGAGCTGGAAGGGAGTTCCAGAAGCGAGAAAAAAAACTATAAACATAGAATTTACGGTTGCATCTAGCCAGCTCAAGTGTAAATTGATATGTAGTACCGAAGATTTTTATCCAGTTTTAATGTATTATTTAATATGCCTGTATGAGACAAGAAGAGTAAAATAAATAAAAAAGTAAGGTTTCTATTTGAATTTTGAAGATAAAGATTAGTTTAAGTCGGTTTTAATGCATCTTCTAATATGGCTGCATGATACAAGAAGGAGCAAATAAAAATTTGCGATTTCTATTCAAATTTTAACGTCATGTATTGTACTGAGGATTTTTATCCAATTTTTCAGAACAATAATGATGAAGTAAAGTTAAAAATTGGCCAGGAAGATGAAACTTTGACAACGAAGTGCAAAGTATAGAATGTGTGTCTATAATAATAGCATCTTTAAGACAGAGAAATATTTACATGTTTACCTGTTTCTTCTGACTCGGAAAATGCAAGATGTCTATAATATGGACATTACTTAACGGAATGACGATATTTATATCATGCAATATCACCATTTTGAAAAGCAATGGCGATTTTAATAAAACTTGATTTCTATTTTCTACAGACTATGAAACAGCTCTAAGCCAAATTTAAGGAAGAGCATGTTTTTTTAAAGATTAAAACCTTTTGGTTGGTTGACTGCCAAGAAATTTTCAAGGGAAAGGCTTTGGTACTCTCCACGACTGTTAAACAGACACTGCATACGTAAAAAAAATTGTTAAGGACAATCATTAAAAAAAAAAAGTCGCAAAGAAAACGACAGAAGAATCAATAAAAGCTTTTGGTGGAGCGAAAAACAAGAAATAATTTTCGACTATAAAGAGCAGTAGATTTGACAAAGTGAATTGTTGTGATACTTAAAAAAGGGGGGGGGTTGCAATAGTGGAAGAGAAAACAATCACATTCCTCTTAGAAATTACCGATTTAACTGATTCAACAAAAGCAGATGAATTTATCTGCATGCCTGCTTCCATAGATGCAAAGTTAAATTCTAATCAGTCAAGATAGGTATAATTATAGGTAGGTTTCCAAGTGATATTTCCGTTCTTAAATCTTTCCTTTTGAGATGAATAGGAGAAAGATATATCCATATGTATTAAGCTGGGTCCAGTATCATTAGAAAATATATGAATCAATCTCTTCCTATACTGCTAGCTTTGGGTTAAATAGTAGGGCAGACTGAGCTTGATTGGCAACCTATCTAGGAGAAAGACAACTTTGAATTCAAAACGATAGGAGGGTCGTTTTGAAACCTCGTGGCACATTATGTGCACCACTTCTCTATATTCGGTTCTCGTGAAAAGTGAGGTTGATTCTGCAAAAGCCTTCACACATATAATCAAAGGATATGTCAGGCTGTTCGGTTCTAAGAACTGAATTGGTCTTACGTTAAAACGTCAGGAGAGTTCATTTTACACAGTTCATATATATATATATATATATATATATATATATATATATATATATATATATATATATATATATATATATGTATGTATGTATGTATAATGCGCATGTATGCATAATCCGAGTTCCTTAGTATTTTGTTTTTTTTTTAAGAAGACAGTGCTCCATACAGAAGTAGATCTTTATTATAATAATATTTTTTGTTTAAAAATATGATTCCTTCCTTACATAAGAGTTCTCATGTTTCAAAAACGAGAGCCGAAATCATCCAAATAATTATTAAAATTAAGTTGAATTGAGGTGTTTAGTCTCGTTTCATCTTCATATTCCTAAAATTTCGCTTGAAGATAAAACGAGATATATATATATATATATATATATATATATATATATATATATATATATATATATATATATATATATATAGCTACTGAAGAAGCGTCTGGTTCTTAAAGTCAAATTACAGTTTCTAAACAACAAATTTCCCATGATTTTTTCCAAAAGATCATATCTGCTCGAAACGTATCTTAGCGTAAACAAATGACGTCATATATTATAAAATGGATCAAGTCTGACAATTATTTTAATATATTTTAAGTTTACACACAGACAAACACACACACACACTCCACCAGAAATTTAAAAACGGTATGCTCTACTGCTTGGCATTCATTCGGAGGCTTTAATACAAACATTTCAGGGTGTTTGTGAGTCAATCTGACAAGAGTGGGGAGAATTCGGAAGGAGTTAGATCAGTCCAATGGTGATTACGAAAGTATTTGGAGTGATCACAAGTGATGGCGATGTTATGCCTCCATTCATCTCCTGACAAGGCCTTAAACTCAACACTGTGGCCTATATCAAGTATCTTGAGGGACTAGTGCTGCCCTGGGTCAAGAGGGTGGCTGATGGAAAAGCCTGTGTCTGGCAACGGGACACTGCAACATGCAACACAAGTAGAAGAACTCGGTCATGGCTGTCAGATAATTTTTGCGACTACATCAACCCTTACAACTCCCCAGACTGGACACCACTTGATTATTATTTGTGGGGTGCATTTGAGCGAGAGACCAACAAAACTGCTTGTAACAGCAAAGATGAACTGAAGTTAAGGATTCCATCATATATATCTATATATCTATCTCTCTCTCTCTCTCTCTCTATATATATATATATATATATATATATATATATATATTAAGCGTTTTACCCCAAGCAAGGCGGGAAGCCACTAGGACGCAAGGGCTTACAGAAGATTTGGAGCAAGATCAGATAGGAGTGATAGAGGAAAGGATGAGGAGAAGGATAGTGGATAGATCAAGGCAACTGGAGATGTCGATTGACATTTATCATCTTACCTTCAGTCACTTCCCCACCGCGGTAACACAGCTTCTATAAATACTTTCATGGTAACTGTTCTAATGATCTTTCTTCTATGGTACCTAGACTTTATGAATTTAAGCGCAGTACTAGATTGGCGGCAAGGTCTCATCATTTTACAGCTGAACTAGCTTGATGTAACCGTAAGTTCTATGCTAACAGTTTCTTCTCTCACACTTCTCACTTCCAGCGTCTTGCTTTCCAGTCAACTTTGATCTTCAAAAATTTAAATGCAATGTCAATCGCTATCTTCTGTATTCTTAATTCCTGTTCTTTTATTGTTCTTCTTAGTAGTGTCTGTTTTGTCATCTTTTCACTTTTATTAACCACCTTGCATCATAGGTGTGTTTTTTGTGTGCGTGTTTACATGTCTGTGTGGCTTTGTGTGTTTGGAATTTTAAATTTACTTAATTTTAAATGCAAAAAAAATAACTTAAATTTTATTTTTCAGCAACGAACACTAAAAACGTTTGTACAAACCTGTGCGTTGTCTGTGTGTGCGCATTTGTGGGTGCGTGTGGGATTTCACGATATTATTTTAAACGTTAGCATTTTTTAGGTAGTCTATGATTTTTTATGAACTATATTCTGTGGCAATTCTCTTGCTAATTTTATAAAGAAAAAATCGAGAACTGATTGCGGGTACTTAATATATATACATACATAAAATACATACATATATATATATATATATATATATATATATATATATATATATATATATTTATACATATATATATTGTGGAAAATATGAGATTCCACAATTACTCATTATATTTATAAGTATGAAATCAATATAATAAGTCGAAACTAATAATTCTGCATATATATATATATATATATATATATATATAGATAGATAGATAGATAGATAGATAGATAGATAGATAGATAGATAGATAGATGCAACAGTTTAAAAATTATGAAAGGACTAATAAAGCTATGAGTTATAAAAATACGATTATGCTGGAAGGCTGACTATCGCTTTCGTGCAAAATCTGCTTTACTCTCCAAAAAATGAGATGATAATCGATTTCTAATAGATACATTCATTAAAGACATATATGTATATCAGGAGAGAAAGTAATTTCATATCGTTAAAAGGTTACTTCTTTATAAAATCAGTTTTAAATACACACACACACGCTCGCGCGCGCACACACACACACACACACACATATATATATATATATATGTGTGTGTGTGTGTGTGTGTGTGTGTTTGTGTAATGTGTTTCTGCATGTTTTCATCATTTATCAAATATATTCACAGAGATATATATGCGTTTATGAATAAAGTAATATAAAACACTCATATTCAATTTAATTTGAAAATATATATACACAAATATGCGACACTTCTATGAATATATATATATAGAGAGAGAGAGAGAGAGAGAGCGAGAGAATGAGATATATATATAGATAAATAAGTAGATCTTCAAAATCACTATATACACTGAAATATACACACACACACACACACACACACACACACACACACACATATATATATATATATATAGTCAAACATGAAGAGAAATGAAGAACCCCCCAAAAAAAACCTTGAAAACGGCTGAAGAATTAGCCAAAAACGACAATGGGCAATGCGGACAATTTTTGCATTGCCTTGGTCTTACCAAAACGGGAAAATATAATAATGATGGAAAATGACTAAATAAAAAGTGAATTAAATTTTTCTCGTTTGTCATATTTTAACGAAACATGTTTAATAGAACGCTTTCTGGCTTTACATTAATACATACAAACATACACACACACACGGATATATATATATATATATATATATATATATATATATATATATATATATATATATATATATATATAAAGAAATATAGTCTTAAGGTGTGCTACATTTATGGGATAAAGTGCTCAATATCAGAGATAGGCGATATTGTGTAAATATAAAGTGAACATAGAAGTCCAACAGTTAGAGGAGACAGTCTGTTTCATGTTTCAGAGCATATGTGGCCTGACGATTGCATATAGCATGAAACAGACTGTCGCCTCTAAGTGTTGACTTCTATGTTCACTTTTATATATATATATATATATATATATATATATATATATATATATATATATATATATACCACAGCAAAGTACATTTAAAAGCAGAGATATGAACCAATATTGATGAATATATATATATGTGACTCCACACATGCTTATATACATATATATATATATATATATATATATACATATATGTGTGTGTGTCTGTGTGTGTGTGGGTATGTGTGTATACATTCATTAATCTATCCATCCATATATATATATATAATGATATAACGATATATAATTTTGCATAATTTTATATCTCAACAAACTGTATTTAGAAAAATAGTATGAAAATAGGTGTGTATCTATGTGCGTGTGCAGTCACATATCTACATAGGCATCGATATTGATCAATATGTCTGCATTTAAATGAACTATGGTATGGTACGTAAATAAGCATATATATATATATATATATATATATATATATATATATATATATAACATAATTATACATATATATATATATATATATATATATATATATATATATATATATATATATATGGCATTATTATTATATATATATGCATTCTTGCTATAATTATATTACATAGTATACATATATATATGTGTGTGTGTGTGTGTGAGTTTTATTTACATATGTTGCAAATAATTCTTTTCTGAAATCATTTATCCAAGTAGAGGTAGATAAAATAGATATATTACGAAGATACATTTAGAGCTAACCTCACTATCTGTGGGCGTCAAAGCCTTAAGTAAAACCGAGTTTCCTTCATAACGAACAAAGATGGAGGTAAGAAAGGAGAGAAGGAATGTGCATGTTTATCTTTTTTCAATTGGACAATTTGTTTTTTCGCTCGTCTTTTAATGCAAAATGCACTTTTAATATTTTTCCTTCTCTTTAATATACGTATATTTGTTCGCCAAGGCAAAACGAAGTGAATCTACACAGTGCTTAACGATCACGTCGTATGACAAAACAATACGAGCCGTATGTTTTGTGCTTTGGCAGATGCCACAAAAATCTATTTCTCATCACGAAATTCATGACGAGGTGATGAAAAAGTTTGAATTCTTTCTTTGTATTTCTTTGTCTTACAATTCTACCCCAGAGATATTTGGCGGGAAAATGAATTCGTTTTTTGTTTTTTTTCTCTCACTTTATCATTTTTTTTTTTTTACCCCAGAAAGAATACCGGGGGATAAAATTATAAAGTCTTCTTTTTTTTTCTATCTATCAATCTTGTAAGAAGAAAAAAATATTTGAAGACTTTAAAGATTAGAAAAACCTTTTCATTAAACAAAGTTTAATAGAGAATAAATATTCTAGAGTTTCGGAAATACAAGAATAAAAAAAAGATGATTGTTATATTTAACGTACAAGTCTCAGGTTCAGTTCCTTGGTAAGGACTCATGAATATTGTTCTTTAAAAGATGCTCGTGGAATTATGCTTGATACAAATTTAAATATTTTTTTTTCATTTGATACGATGTCCTTTCAGAAATCTTCACAGCTTCTTTCCATTTAATATCAGTGAATTACGATGATTTCTTAATTTGGTTTTGTTTATTTTGTTTTACGGCATATGGGTTATTTAATGCCGGCAAGGGGCACCTCCAGGCGGTGTAATGGTTAGCAAGCTTGGCTCGCTAGAACAATTAAGACTGAGTAGTGAGCTCGATCCTCACTGGGTGCCCCCTAATTTCGGCCTTGTGCCACAGCTAAGCTACGCTTGGAAAATCACTATTTATTGTATGAAATCAGTTTGCAGATCAGGTTTCAGTCACGTATTTTTGTAAAGAGGATTTTTGTCGTTCAACACATGTATTTCTGGTAAGATTTTTTCTGCAAAATGTATTGCTGGTAAATTTTTTTTTTAAATCTATTGCTGGTAATATTTTTTTTCAAAAATGTATTGCTGATATTTTTTTTTACTTTTTTTCAAATATGTATTGCTGGTATTTTTACTATAAAAATCTATTTTTATAATTTCATAGTGTTTTGGCCCCATTTGTGGGTTAACTATTTGCCCATAGATGGGACCCTAACAGGTGTTACTGCCCGGGGTCAGGCTGTCCATGGAAACAACAGCAATTAAGAGGGTGACTTCTTGGCAAAATCTAGTGATGTATTTTCCTGCTGCTTTCTCTCCGATTTTTAATTCAGAAATTTCCTTCACTTAAACTGACAACTACCCAACTATTGAAGCCATTTCTAGAGAAATTAAAGCGAAAGGAACCGTAAAAGACGACGCTGGAATTTGAACTGATAACCGTTACCCTACCTGCACATCCTTTACAGTAACCACACTAGATATATTCAAATTGCATTAACAAGTGACCTTTTCAGTAATAACTCGTCAGTCCATATTAGGCAGTTGTTCCATAAACTCTTTATATTGCCAATGAATTTTTTTTTTTTTAAGCTTAGGTCTCTAAGGCGAAAGACTTCTTATAATGCTATCGAGTCAAAGAGACTGTTACTTTTTAATAGTGAAGAAACTGATTACAGCATTCCCCGATGCTTCTTCTTAATATCTACTGGTTCCAGATATTTTTTGAAAAGGGCTTTACATTAAAACGATGATGTATCATGTCTCGGTATACTGAGAAGATATGGATAAATCATATAACATATGTTGCCGCCGAATTTACAAGAGAACGATGGATATTCCAAAACATTATAAATTCCAACAAGTTACAAAACACATATAATTTACAGAAGACATTAAACCCCAAATCAAATGCACTGTGAAAAGGCGGACTACGGATACTTATCATGGCCAGTGTTCTCGTTTGATTCGAAAGATATTTTTCTTCATTGAACTCAACATTCGTTTTCATCTACAATTATATCTTTCAAAAATATCTTGAATAATAATAATAATAATAATAATAATAATAATAATAATAATAATAGATATAGCACATGAAGACATCAATAATTCCATTTGTGTTTAGGCCCTGGGTTTGACTGGAAAAAGTTCTGCTAGACTCACTGAAGGGATTCCTGGTAGCCCAAGCCTCAAAGAAATACAAAAAAAATGTACTCACAAGTACAGCTCACACCTTACGATTGGCTTTATATATGTAAAATGTGCGTGATCTTAGATTGATTTTGTTCTGTTTTATTGCTTTCTTTTAGAAACATATTTAATGGAAAATGTCATGAAGTCATTTCTGACCTCAGGTCTCTGGTTAGGATCCAGAAGGAAATGTGTATACAACTGAATTCAAAGGAAATAATAATAATAATAATAATAATAATAATAATAATAATAATAATAATAATATCTGCACTGCAAAAAAAAATACAACTTTGTGGGAAGGAAACAGCATGAAACTGATATGAACATCATCCAGATCGCGTTACTGAAATAGGACCTGTAACAACTTTATTAAGTTTATAATGGATACAGACAGAACAATGAAAGCTAATCGTCCAGACATCGTGATCAAAAACCACAAAATAGAATGTACTTTCTTATTGACATGGCATTCCCCACAGATTATAAAGAATCTTTGAAGATCTTCAAAAAATATTAGAATAAAAGAATCTTGGAGTGAAAATCTAAAAACTGTGGCACTATGAGGACATCATTAATTCCAGTTGCAGTTGGAGCATTTGGCTTGATTGAAAAAAAAGGTCTGATAGTCTCATCGAAGGGATTCCTGGGACTTCATGCCTTAAAGAAATACAAAAAGTTCTACTCAAAAGTAAGCTCACACATTGCGAAGAGCTTTATCTATGTAAAATGTACGCCGCCTTAGTTGCTTTTGTTTTTTTTTGTTTTTTTTGTTTTTTTTGTTGTTTTTTTTGTTTTGTTTTGTTGTTTTACAAAAATGACCCAGCCATTCTGATTTTAGGTCTCTGGTTGGCACCTGTAAAGAAATGTGTATCCAACAGAAATCAAAGGAAATAATAATAATAATAATAATAATAATAATAATAATAATAGAAAATTGTCTTATTGTTACAGCACACACTCAAAAGGAGAACTTTTGTTTAAGATAACGCTACTACAACTTCATCGGAGATAAAAAAAAAAAAAAAATTAACTAATTGAAATGTGGCCAAGCCTCAAAGAACACAAAACCACAAGACCTCCCTTACGAAGGGCTTTTCTATCATACTTGTGTAGTCATGATGCCATTTCCTAAACTTAGGTCCCTGGGCGGGACCGGGAAAGAAATCGAAATCAAAGAAAATAATAATAATAATAATAATAATAATAATAATAATAATAATAATAATAATAATAATAATAATAATGGGAGACAATGCGTTGTATAGTAAACAACTAAAAAAAGAACGAAAGAAACAGATGCAGACCAACAGAAAACACATAGGTGGCTGAGGAGCACCGGGTTGAAAGCTGAGAAAGAAGGTCTAATTATTGCAGCTCAATATCAAAGATTCGCAACCAGATCCTATCACTGTCACGTAATCAAAGATGGAACTGGCACGAAATGTAGGATCTGCAGAAAATCTTTCTATCTTCCATATCCTCATAATCTTAACTTCCAACCACCTCCTGTGACATTCATATTACACCCCTCATTCAACAACTCTCTACATTGAGTGGCTTTCGATTTATGTATTGGAGTACTTTAATAAAGGAAAAATAATTGCTGTTTTGAAAATGGGCCAAAATACTTGGGGAGGGGGGTTGAAAACAAGTTTTATAGTTCTTAATGTATCTGTTGCATTTTCTGTATAGATGTATAGGAGGCATTAATTTCGGAACGTCTTCAAGATTTGAAAATAACTTAAAATGTACTTTTCAGATAATATTAAATTACATTTAAAACTTTAATAAACACCATTATAATTCCCTAGTAAATGAAAGTGAGAATTAGCCAAAATTTGCCGCTCATTCAACCACTTTTTCTTTGGCCTCTATCCATCGTCGGAATATTACGAGGATGTATTTATTATATATATATATATATATATATATATATATATATATATATATATATATATATATATATATATATATATATATATATATATATATATATATATTATAAATATATATATATATATAAAAAAATATTGTATATATAACTGTTTAAAATATACACGAACGAAAAAAAAAAATTGTCATTAAACGGCGTAAAAGATTTTGCTATTTTGCAGGGCAGGATAAGTGCGGTCAGTGTAACGAAAATCGTCGCGAAAAATTATTAAATTGTCGAACCGAGTTCAAATCCCGAGCTAGTTTGTTGTATTCACTTCAATCCGCGTTTTCTCCCCTCAAGAGTGTGTTAAATATCAGGTTAAGTTGAACCAGCTATCCTTGGGAAGCAACCACTCTAAGAGAAGGAAAGCTGTTAATTCTAAAGCATGGATAAACCGACAGGAAACTGCGTCGCTATTTTTCCCAAGAAGCTATAGTAATTCACAGATAATAAAGGGACCGGGGACAGAGTCATGATCGCATATATTCTGAAGGGACATTATTTACATTATTCGGACTATTGTTCTCATCTTTGTCGCCATATTTATCACAACGTTTCGGCCGTTGTACGCTCCGGCCTTCTTCAGGTGGTTGGAATTTCGAACTGAACCCTTTATTTCGCTCACCGGGGTAGACTGTTCTAGTTCCGCACTTCATGTCTAATGGATGTCAGTTATCAGTTATCTCCTGTTAATTCATCTCTCTAAGTTCTCCACTGCCTTAAGGGCACATGGCACAGTGGATAAAGGCGTTGGTTAGATCCAGTGACAGGAGCCAAAGAGTGTGAGTTCAATACCCGGTTAAGGCAGTGGAGAACTTTCAGAGGGAAATTAGCAGGAGATAACTGATAACTGACATCCATCAAACATGGCACGTGGAACTAGAACAGTCTAGCAAAATAAAGGGTTCAGTTCGAAATTCCAACCACCTGAAGAAGGCCGGAGCGTACAACGGTCGAAACGTTGTGATAAATATGGCGACAAAGATGAGGACAATAGTCCGAATAATGTAAATAATGTACATAATACCTCATCTCAGAAATATAGACAGACTCATTCTGAAGGGAGATAGCATTTAAAAAAACAAAAACAATGTGGCAATGTCTTGATGATGATTAAAACTCAGTGGAAAACATTTAACAAATAAATTTAAATATTATATTCAATTACAAGTGAATCAATTGAATTGGAATTTTGCATACGAAAGTAATAGAGTATCATGCATAAACAATTTCGCGTCATTTTTAATTAAACGTCTGCGCGAGAAAATCTGCCGCCATTTTAAAATACATACAAAGAAAACAAGAGAACGATATTTGAATAGAAGTAGATTGGTTCGCCTGTTTCCCAGTTCGCACTTCTTCCTCGTCTTTTGAACAGAAGTAGAGGTTTATCCCTTGTTTTCCTTTCAGGATTTAGTTTCTGGTTTCTTCTCCTAAAGTCTTCCTATTCTCTTTCACTTCTAGTAACTCTTTTCGTCTTAGTGGCATTATCGCTATACTTCGGGTGAAATGATTAAAAAAAAAAAAAGAGATATGGTGAAATCTATACAAGGAAAATATAAAAATATAAAATCTTATTGTGCTTTGCAAAAAATTTTGACAGACATATCATTAATCGAAGAAAGTAAAAATAATTACAAATAATTGGTTTTACCAATTCATTTTTTTCTCCAATATTTTTCTAGCTGAAAGAAAAATTAACCGACAATATTTGTAGAAGACTGCTCAGTTTTTAGATAAGAGTTATCCCCCTTGGAAACCTTATTTTCGGTGAGTCTAGCGCCGCCCAGTCATTTTGGCGGGAAATCTTCAGATATTATTTCCATCAAACCAAATACAGAGTGCGATGGATATATTGTCGTCAAAATTATGCAAAAATGAAAATAAGACATCTCATTATAACAGATATATTTACCGAAATTACACAAAAATATTTTGAAATATTAAAGAGTAAATTTATTCAATAAAATCGCTATAGGTTTCAACCACCGCCTCAAGATGACTTCGGAATCTCCAGCAACTCTTCTGGGTGGTCTCTTTGTTTAAGTTTGATGAATACTGTCATAATTCTTGCCTTCAGTTCATCTTTGGTGCTACAAGGAGTTTTGTTGCTCTCTCGCTCAACTCCACCCGACACATAATAATCAAAGGTGATGCAGTCTGGGGAGTTAGGTGGCCAGATGTAAGGTGTGATGTGGTTGCAGAAATTGTCTGACAGCCAAGACTCGGTTCTGCTGTTCGTTGGCATGGTGCATATAATAGGGTCTTCGAGCATCCACCCTCTTGACCAACGCCAGCACTACATCCTTAAAGCAAGATGTAGGCGTCCGTGTTAAGTCTGAGGCCCTAACCAACAAATTCGGGAGTTCTTTTCTTATCAGAACGATCAGAATGAGTTTTCCGAGCTGCCGTATCTTCGTAATCACCATTAGACTCATCCAATTATTTCCGAATCTTCTGCGTTGTCCTCAGATTGACACCCAAACACACTGAAATGTTCGTATTGGAGTTTTCCGTGTGAATGGCAAGCAGTACAGCATGCCGTTTCCAAATTTCTGGCGGAGTGAATTATGTCATAGTGCTCTTTTTCTCAAAGACGGTGCCCAACTGACCCTACTATACTGTGCTGTCAATAAAATAAAATAAAAAACAAACAACGTGCATGCGCAAAATTAAAAACAAAATGGCGACAATTTACCTATTGCACCATGTAGATCTAAAAGAAGAAAGAACGTGTTTAGAAATGTTCATTATTATTATTATTATTATTATTATTATCGATGAGCTGACTTGATTATGTGACTGTTGATTACCAAAGTTTTCATGGAGATAATGTTGGTGATGCTGCAATTTCCGGGATGATGGCACGATAGGAGAAACTATGGTTGATAGTGATGCTTTTGTTAACAATAATGCTGATAGCATTGGAAATAGGGGGAAAGCGATAAATATGAAAAGAAAATGCTTAAAGAATAAAATAAAATAAAATAAAATTTCCTGCAATTATTAAGCCATCATTACTTTCTGACCATCTTGAATCTTACAGCGACCATCTGACGATTTGATAAAAATTTTGCCTCCACACAAAATACGTATTTATGCAGATAGCTGCACAATTATGCATATGTAAGCAAATAAAACTTTAAAATGGTTTCGTATTTATTTTCTTGATTGTTTTTACAATTATTCTTTATCCAATTCGCTCAAGTCCGTTTAATTCATTTATGAACGTGTATAAGAAATAACGTATTTTGTACACTAATACTAAGCCTTAAAACGGGTAGGATTTCTTATTCTTCTCCCCCTCTTCTTCTTCTTCTTCTTCTTCTTATTATTATTATTATTATTATTATTATTATTATTTCCTTTGATTTCTGCTGTATACACATTTCCTTCCGGATCCCAACCAGAGACATAAGGTCAGAAATGGTTTCATAACATTTTCCACTGATCGTTTTTATAAAAAAAAATAACATTACAAAATAAAAAATAATAGATAACCCTTTTCGTAATCTGTGAGCTGTTTTCAACCGGTATATTTCATATGGGCGTTAAGTCGTACGACCTCACACTCCTACAACTTTTCACAGGAGATTGTTGTACCAAGCAACACATACTTCTGTAATGGGATCGTAGTTAGCATTTATAAGATTATTATTATTATTATTATTATTATTATTGATGTTGTTCTATATATTTTATTTGTTTTATGCCAAATACATGATGGCTATCGATATTGAGTGGATGGCAGTAAATCTTCCAAGATAGATGAAGAGGTTGTCAAAACAATTTTATTTGTCCTCTCTTCAAGAAATTCGAGGAAGAATTAAGATTGTTTATCTGATCTAATGCTTTGGACACTGTTCCAAGTATGCCAGTTATTATTGGCACTACTCTAACTAATACCCCACACTTTTCCCAGCTCCCAGTATTTTCCCAATTTTTGGCTTTGTTTTGTTTTCCTTTCTATGGCCCGCTAGAAAAGTCACGTCTACAATCTGACAGGTTTTTTTTTGTTTGTTTATGACTTTCAAATCGGTTTTTTTTTTCGACCGGATGTGGTGTTCAGTTTTGATGTCAAAGTCCCAGACTAGCTTAATCTGTTTATTTTCCAGAATTCCTCTGATTCGGGCTGATGTCATTTATCTGTTTATGTAACTCGTTATATCAAGGATAGGATCGCTTACATCAAAATCTTTATTTGCTCAATTAATTACATATATAATAAGGCAGATGCGTGGTGAGCGTAACAGTTATAGAGGAGGAAGTTAGACAAGCAAGCCGAGTTCAAATCCCGGTCTTCCCTGTTGTGTTCATTTTTTTTTCATTTGAAATCTTTGGATTTAAAATCGTGGAGAAATCAAAATATGTTTTTGTTTTTCTTTTTTTAAATGTGTTATCTTGGTTGGCGTTTTGACAATTCTGTTTCATCCAGTTATTGAAGGGTCTGTCGATTCATGTAGATACGCTTATGTAAAATAATATACGTTTTGTAAACTGATGGTAAGCCAAGAAGCCATGTTAATTCACAGATAATAAAAATATGAATCTGAGGTGAGCTATATTTGATTTCGTCCTGGGAGGCATAGTCCAAGGTGTAAGCGAAACTCAGATGAGTTCCACCACGGAATATGTGATCGAGCGGTGCTAATGGATCTAATTCGCTACCTCTTCGTCACCGGTATGACGTTTGACTGATAACGTAACTCTCTGGGTTTCGATTCTCGGTAGCGGATGCACACTGCTGATGAATCCCGAATATTAGACGAAACGGCCGTCCAGTGCTTTCTGCATTCTGTTGAGGTTTCTTCTAGACTCGATGAATTGCTTAATTATAATTATCTCAAATCCTCATCATAATTTCTATCACTTATATATGTAAACGAGTTGCCATCTTTAGAGCCAATTTCATGCATAGTGTCGGATTTTCCTGTTACCAAACACACTTTACTACAATTCCATTTCTCTCGCTCTCTTTCACCTATCTTTCTTTCGATCTCTCTCTATGTATTTTTCTTCCTATCTTTCTCTTTTTCTCTCTCTATCATTGTATCTATCTGTCTCCCTCTATGTACCATTCTTTCTCTTTCTCTTTCTCTTTCTCTCCCGCTACATTTGTCTTCCTCTTTCTTTTCCCCTATCTTCCTCTGTTTCTCTCTCTCTCTCTCTCTCTCTCTCTCTCTCTCTCTCTGTTCTCACTCTTAATTTCTTTTTTCTCATTTGCTACGCTAACCAAATACTCTTTCTCTCTATATTTGTCTCTCTTTCTCTCCTTCTGACTATCTCTGTCTCTCTCTTTCTATCTTTCTCTTTCTCTCTGTGGTCACAAGATAAGTACATCCCATCTTCCATCTCGCTTGCAACCATCCACTATAATAAAAGAAACGTTTTCAGCGCTAAAGCTGAATTAGTCAAATAAAGCTTCGAGTTGTGGCTACATTACACACATACTCTCTCTCTCTCTCTCTCTCTCTATATATATATATATATATATATATATATATATAAATTAATCGATTTAAAATGGTTTTTTTCCGCTACACAGTTCTAATTAAAGACATTAGTTCCATTTCATCCTCAAGCTTGAGGATGAAATGGAACTAATGTCTTTAATTTAATTACAAAATTAAATTGAAACTTTTAGCTTCATTTTTGAAACATGGTTAGAACTGTGTAGCGGAAAAAACATATTTTAAATCAATTAATTTATAATATTAATGCTCTGTAAATTTACATTGAGCACTATTTTGTAAAATAAAAATATCTATAAGAACACCGGATTATATATCTTACTGTTCTTTTCTTTTATATATATATATATATATATATATATATATATATATATATATATATATATATATATATATATATATATTTTGTGTCCCTCTCTCTCTTCTTCTTCTTCATTTCTTCTTTTTCTCATTTTCTAGGATAACAAACCAAATACTAAAAATAATGCTTAGTCATAAATTCCCTTTAAACCTGTGATTTTTTACATGGTAATATAAACTATTATCAGAGTTTTTTTTTTTTTATTCTATGTCCGTTCAAAACGAACGTGATTACGACTCTTCACATATCCCTCTTCTTTATTATTTGAGAATTACCAGGCCTTCTCCGCGGTTTGTAATTCAGTGTTTTCTTCTTTACGCTGGTCGGCATCCAAAGCTAGTGTTACCAGTCTATCCTGTTAAATTGACCAATGTGAAAAGAAGTGAACTCAACAGACTCGCCCGGTATTCGAACTCGGACCGCCATCTTCAGCTTCCGGACCGAAAGAATCCGAAAAAGGCAATAAAGCCCCCAAGAAGCTACTGAGAGTGAAAAAAAACGAAAAAGGCAATAAAGCTCCTAAGAAGCAAGAAGTTACTGAGAGTGAAAGAAACTGAAAAAGGCAATAAAGCCCCTAAGAAGCAAGAAGTTACTGAGAGTGAAAGAAACCGAAAAGGGCAATAAAAATGCAATGTCATTGCTTATAGTATGTTTCCTTAATTTCTGTTCTTTCATGTTCTTGCTCCTTAATAATGTTTTCTTTTCTTATATCCTTTCCTACTTTGTGCTTTAGTGGCTTTATTGGCTTGCTTGTGCTGAAAATGATTTTTAAAAGAACACGATCAAAAAAGATCGTAGTTAAAATGTTTAACTTCTTGATCATTTCCCAAGCTCTTCAAGAAAGTTCCCAGTTTTCCGAATAAGAATGGCACAACTGCCTCCTTTACGTCTATTATAGAGTGAGAGTAAAACGCAGGCAGATTAAAAAAAAAAAAACTCTCGACACTCGAACAAGATGCTCCCCTGCTAAATACACAGAAAGGCACAGTGCGCCAGCCCCTAGGGGACACACCCAACTAGTTAAGATCGGGAAACTGAGAAACAAATCTATGGTACAGAACGGGATATATTTACCGCAGCCCATCTTAATTCATCAAGACAAAACATGAATTAAGATTAGCAGCCATGAGACCCATATTTGGTGGAGCATAAACGTATTTATTATTATTATTGTTGTTATTGCTGTTGTTCTTGTTGTTGTTATTATTATTATTATTATTTTCTTTGATTTCTGGTGTTTACACATTTCTTTCCGGGTCCCGCCCAGGGACCTAAGGTTAGAAATTGCGTCATGACACTTTCCACTGACAAAAAAAAAAAATTACCTAGATAAAGCCCTTCGTAAAGTGTAGGCTGTACTTGTCAGAAAAATTTTTTGTATCTCCTTGAGGCATGGACTTCCAGGAATCTCTTCAATTAGTCTACTGCAATCTTTTCCAACCAGTCCTAGGGCTCCAACTACAACAGGGATTGTTGATGTTCCCATATGCCACATTTTCGAGATTTCTATTTCAAGGTCCTTGTATTTTGACAACTTTTTGAATATCTTCAAAGATACATTGCAGTCAGCAGGGACTGCCATATCAATAAGGAGGCACCGTTTTTGTTTGTGGTCTTTAATAACAATATCCGGGCGGTTGGCTTTGATTGTTCTGTCAGTGTGTATTGTGTAGTCCCATAGAATTGTAACAGGTCCTATCTCCGTAACCGGGTCTGGGTGGTGTTCATACCAGTTTCTATCAGTTTCCTTCCCGTAGAAGTTGCAGATTTTCCAGTGCAGATATTGACCCACTCTGTCATGTCGGGTTTTATATTCAGTGAGTGCCAACACCGTACAACCTGATACAAGATGATCAATCGTTTCTGGATATTTATCACAGAATCTGCATTTTGTTATTATTATTATTATTATTATTATTATTTCCTTTGATTTCTGTTGTATACACATTTCCTTCCGGCTCCAAACCAGAGACCTACGGTCAGAAATGGTTTCATGACATTTCCACTGATCTTCTTTTTTTCTTAATCTAAGATCATAAACATTTTATATAGATAAAGCGCTTCGTAATCTTTGAGCTGTAATAGTTAGTACGTGTTCAGATGAATGGTTGCTATCGGTGAACAATAAGTAAAAGTCTGTCTCCTCAATTCTCCAGCAGCTTTCTCAGCATCACCAGAAACCACAGCAAAATCACGCTCTTCCTTGAAGAATTCATCTGATAGTCTCAATTATTATTATCATTATTATTATTAGTAGTAGTAGTAATAGTAGTAGTAGTAGTAGTAGTAGTAGTAGTAGTAGTAGTAGTGATAGTGCTGGTGTTGGGGGTACTGGTGGTTTTCTTTGTATCATCGTTATTATTCTTTTTGTTTTTGTCATAATATTTTAGATTTGCTTTCTTCTCGTCATCTTCACGTGTCTTTTATATTATTATTATTATTGTTGTTGTTGTTGTCCTCGCCCTGTGTCTGTATGTATATATATATATATATGTGTAGGCTCTTTGTTTAATTTTCTTCCTTGAAGTGTCGAGATACATATTTTTCCTGATCAAATCTTTATCCTTTTTCTTTTTCTTTTTTTTTTTTTAACTTTTGATAATCTCTTTTTCACTTCCAGGAAGTGCCTCGTTCTGATTTAACATTTCCGCACCGATCATTCGAGGCAGCCATGTTGTCCATCTCCAAGCAGATTAAAAAATAAGAAATAAAAATAAATAAATAAAACATTGTAATTTTCATTGAACTTTCCCGTCCGGCCATGAGTGAACAGAAGTGAAATCTTCAAAAAATAAAGCACCATTCCCCAAGACCTAATTGACTCTGTCCTTGACTCGCAGACAAAGTTTTGTTTTCTTCTTTTCACAAGATAAGCGATTCTGCGCCTGAATCTTCCTTCCGTTTTCAGACAGATGGATTTTAAAGAATTGTCGGGCCGGTAAAAGCCTTTTAATGCCCAAACCATTTTCATCTCAATAACGGGCATCAGAAAATAATGACTGCATGCATATATATATATATATATATATATATATATATATATATATATATAAAATATATATATATATATATGCGTGCGTATAAAAGTAAACGCATTGCGTATATTGATTTGTGCAAAAGGTTTTTGATTGAATGCATAGTAAATTCAAGGTGCACACATTTGTGTAGACTTTCTAGATTATCAAATAAAGAATATATATATATATTACTGAGATTGTTCTGTGGCGTTTCGACTGAGTAATTAGTTCGATCCTCATTGGGTACACGGTGATCTATTGATATGAAAAGACTGAGATAGATAGATAGATAGATAGATAGATAGATAGATAGTGTAAACATATAAATTTAAACTCCTCCAAAACGAAACTGGTGTCCTTTAGTTATCTTAGATAAAAATCTTTTGGCTTTCTACCAGTATGGCTAATGCTAACCTCCGAGCTAACAAACTCATCTCTCTTCCCGGTTGTTAAAATTTATCCCTTACTGTTCACTGATCTACCATGACTATCATACACATCTTTGTGATGCGCTTTCTTAATTGTCTGTCTATCTGTCTATGGAAGTGTTAGATAACGTTTATATTGTCTTTGCGCCTTCATGGGCTCACGTTTTCCACTGGCCTGAAGTGGAATGATTCTATTGAATAATTTATATGTGTTACTGCTAGAAAAATTGGTTCGTTGTTTCATACCAGACAATTTCTCTCGCCAGAATCCTTCTTGCACTTTTATAAATCCGTCCGTGCATGGAATATTGCTGCCATATCGGGTCTGGTGCTCCTACGATATATCTCGAAATTCTTGACAAAATCCAAAAGAAGGCTTTGTATTCTTATTTGTCTGGTATCCTGGTATCTCGGCTTGTTACTTTCTCGGCTTGTCACTTTCCCACCTCCATAACGCAGCTTCTCTGTGCCTTTTCTATAAATATTTTCATGGCAATTGTTTTAATGAAATTGCCTCGTTTCATTGGGATTTAGATTTTTAAATTGTTATTTTATTCCCCTCCCCCTCCTCAGACAATGAAATGTACATATGGGGATTTGTTAGGACTTTCATAGGTAATGAGGTATTATGGTGGATGTAGTAAGAAAGGTAAGTAAGAATGCGTTGTTTTGGTGTTAGGAATATTGTAGTATGTTTGTGTCAGTGTTTGTGGCTACCTAAGTTTAATTTTAAGACAGATGAAGACCGTCCTTTTCCCTATTCCCCCTCTTGGAATCATGCCACATTTTGTATAATCATGCAAATAAATATCACTTCCCTCGTTGGGGTTATTTTTTAAATTGTTATGTATAGTCCCACCTCCAACAGACAAATTGTACATATGGGGACTAGTTAGGATTTCATAGAGACTCTGAGGTATTGTGGTAACTGTAGTAAGAATGTGTTGTTTTGGTGTAAGGAATACTGTGGTATGTTTGGGTCAATGATTGTGCTTAGCTAAATTTAATTATATGAGAGCCTTTCCCATCTCCCTACTGGCTTTGTGCCACATTTTTTGTATTGAACAAAAATACATATTGCATTCCTCGTTGGTACCTCTACCGCATGAATGTAAGTGTAGTACTAGATTGGCAACTCGGTATCAAATTTTACTGTTTAAAATAACTCGATGTAACCGTAAGTTCTATTCTAACAGTTTCTTCTCTCACACTTCTCACCTGTGGAACTCCCTCCTGGTTTAATGCTTTGCTGTAAACTACAATCTTCAAAAGTTTAAATTCAATGTCAATCGCTATATTCTTTCTTGAATCCTATTCTTTTAATATCCTTTCACCTACTAACGTTTTCTCATATTCCTTCACACCCAGTAAAAGCCCTTGCGTCTTAGTGGCATTACGCCTTGCTTAGGGGAAATGGTTAAAGAAAATATTAACGCCTGTTGACTTTGTATCAAGCTAAGCTAAGCTTTGTAAATTAACAACCAACAGACATATTCCATATTTCTATCTATTTTCCATGTTTGATACATAGATAGATAGATAGATAGATAGATAGATAGATAGATAGATAGATAGATGGCAAAAATGGGCTATGGCTGAACTTCTATTGTCCTTTCTCCTTACTAAAGTCTTTTCTTTCATCCTTTGTGTCATTACCGCCTTGTTTAAGGTGAAATGAATAAAAAGATATAGATTTTAGTTTTCTAAATATATATTGATTGATATGAACAGTCTGAGATAGATAGATAGATAGATAGATAGATAGATAGATAGATAGATAGATAGGTTTTAGTCTTCTGAATCCATATTCATTCACACACACAGAGACAATATTATGGGTCCTTTCATTAATGATGTTCCAGTTTTATTCACACTTCTTCGCTGTCTTCTGAACCACAGTAGAGGTATATTTATTGTTTCCTGTTTAGAAATGTGTTTCCCGCTCCTCCTCGTAAACAATTGCGTCTTAGCGCTATTATCGCCTTACTTGGGAGGGGGGGAATACAACAACGCATCTTCTAAACTATAAAGCTGTTCGTTAGAACAGCTTTATAGTTTAGAAGATGCGTTGTTCAACACATAGATATATATCTACACTAATGCTCCTTCTTTCCAATCTGTAATCTGTATTCTCTTTCTAAATGTGTGTAGATATGGATTACAATGGTATGGAATTGGAATAGTGAGCCACCCACTGAGAATACTTCTTTTAAAATCTGTTACTCGTCAATCTGCTACTCAACGAGGCATCCAACATTAACTAAGCTTAAATTAGTTTGACACAAGGTCACTTGTTCTGAAAACCCAGTGAGGATCGAGATAAATTTATAGTGGCTTACGGGACTAGTTTGTTAGCTAATACATTACTGGTAGGCTTGTGCTTGTGTAAATATCGGTTACTGCGAGTGGGAAGCAAATTTAGCGCATGCTCCATTGTTACTTTTGAAGTACTTTAAGCAAAAACTCCCCACATATTTCTAATTAAATTTTGCCAGAATTCTCAGGAAAATATTTGACAATAACACAATATCGCTTTCTTGTCAATTAAATCATGGAAGTGAATTTATAAACAATAATTAACTGATAATTGGATTCATAATTCCTAAATTCTCATGAAAATATTTTAAAATTCTTAAAGAACAAACGAGAAGAATATAATAACAATAAATTTTACAGCCATCTGTAATTTATAAATTTCATGTTTATATATTTACCTCTTTCAAATGAATGCATACAATGCAGCGTTTTTGTCTCATTATAATTATTCAGATAACGCCTGGTTCACACTCCAGCACAGTTTTTTTTAACACTAGAGGTTTATCAATTGTTTAGGATTGGATTTCCGGTTCCTTCTAAAGTCTACTTCCGCTTTATACTTCTAACGTCTCCGACTGAACATTAGAATTTTATTTACTAGGTATTTACTCTGTCTCCCCGCTAAGACGAGTTGTGACACAAGGTCTTTTTTAAGGCAGGGACCCGAGTGCGTACACCCGGGCTAGGAACAAAAATTACCCGCAGCACCCGCAACCATCGGTTGCGCTGGCATCGGTGCGAGCACCGATTCTTCTCTCTGGTGCAATGAGAAGGCGCGGACTCAGGCTGCTGTTTCCCAAGGTTGGGCACCTCCCAGTATAATTTTTCTTAGTTGCGACTCTGTCCTTTGACGGAACTGCCCCTGAGTTCACTCTGCCCAAAAACAGAGACGCAAATGAGAGATGATAAATATTTACTATTTATTTATTTTTTTCTTAATAGGAGTAGAGATATGCATCTATCGTCCGGTTCACAGATCACCTGTTATTCACTTATTAAATCGTGACCTCTTCAAATCTACTGTTACGTTTTATCTTTCCGGTGCACCCCCAAGAACTTCCCTCCTTGTCCATTCTTACGCTCATTTAACTCCACGCAGTAACTCTCTACCGTAAGTGACTCTGGTGCCTTTTAATGGGACGACATTAGTAACAAGAAAATTTTTAAAATATTGAATGACCATATTAAAAATATGCATATCAGGAGACATGCATTCAATTAATGCTTGCTCAATGTATGGATAGGTTTATATGAACTGTCTGAGCTAAATAGTGATTTTCCAAACGTAACTTAGATGTGGCACAAGGCCGAACAGTCTGAGCTAGACAGATAGATAGTAGGTACTTTTTCGCTAAAAAATAGCATAGCGTGATGAAAAAAGGCCCCAAAACTTAATGAAAACAAAGTTTTATCGTCAAATAGTTTATGTTTATTATTAAGAGGAAAGACGAAGGTATTTTTCATTAAATTTTTTAATCCTTTCTAGCACGTTCGAAATTTTGGTTAAAAATCTTTTCTTTTTTTTTTACGTCTGCATTCGAAGTAATATTTATGATTAGTGCTTTAGCGCCTTTTTATCCGGTGGAAATCACATTGATTTAGAAATTCTTGCAAAAGGCAAATAATTGTCGGATTTTAATGAAACTTTTTCAGGCTTTATTCACAAATGGTTAAAAATTATTTCTGAATATTTTTTTTTTTAAATCTTGGTAAAAAATATTTTATTTTTACAAATGTTAACCTCGCCCACTTACTTAATTTCATGAAATTTTGAGAAATTAAACGAAATGTTTTTTATTAAATAAAAGCAGGACTCCTTGGAGAATGTAACTCAATTTTTTTTTCAAACTGTTACGCATTTCCCGAAAATCTACCCCGAATCCTAAAATTAAAAAATGCAATAAAACTATGAGATTATTTAATTAAAAAAAGCTTTTAATTGCTTTTATAAATAAAATTTATTAAGGACATTATTAGAAAAAGATTTTTTTCGACGAATAATGAATTTTTACAAGAATTGTTTTCATTTTTTTAAATTTTAATTATAATAATTTCTTTTAAATCTTTTAAAATTCTACATTAGTTTAATCTCGTTATATGATAATTGTTATTAAGTGATATCTACATTTAATAATTAAAAATTGAAAAGCTTAATACAAATAAATTGGCACCAAAATTTTTTAAATAATTTTTAATTTTTTTATGTATTTAAAATATTACGTGACGTGCCATTTTTAAGTACGGTCGACCATACACGAAATTATCAGAAAATAAGAGCGATGACTATAAAAATGTTAAAGATAAGATGACAGAGAATATTTCCCATCATTTTAACAATCCATATTTCATCACTTCCTCAATTACGTAAAAAATGACGATGTCAGTTAAAAACACTGCTAATGTTTGTTTTTAAAAACACATTTCTTTGTTCTTTTAAAGTAAATAATATTTTTTTCAAATCA